>NQVE01000129.1:2952500-3157500 GCA_003260385.1 Cuscuta australis | reverse complement strand
ATCGGGAATTAGAGATGCAATTGTATTAAACTGAAAAATCTTCATCATGCAATTGTATAAAAAAATGGCAGTAACTTGGATTTTATTTCTTCATTAGATTCCTTCCAAAGTTGAACCAAAAATAACAATTGTTCACAAATCATAGTAGGAAATTGGGGATGCAATTGTATCAAAATGAAAAAAAATTGAAGTAACTTGGATTTTATTTCTTCATTAGATTCCTTCCAAAATGAAACCAAAAATAACAATTGATCACATATCATAGTAGGGAGTTGAGGATGCAATTGTATCAAAGTGAAAAAACTCCATCATGGAACTGTATAAAACGGATACTAAGAAGCCATGCTCGCGAATACCTCTCGATTTGGTACAAATCGGACACTAAGAAGCCCTGCTGGCTCGCCAATCGAAGTCAGCCGCTGAAATCTGATTCTGGAGTTCTTCTCATAACCAGAAATGGAACTCTGAAGATCGATTCCTCCGGAGGGGATTCGATCGAGCTTTACTACAGTCAATCGGAAGCCAAAGTGAGTGCTGTTTTGCTGGATAATGGGAATTTTGTGCTGAGAGAAGATGGAGATTGTGGATTCAAGAGTGAGAGGGAGAAACGATACCAGAGAAAAGGGATAGCCGGATAGAGTGAGAGGGAGAAAAGACGTTTTGAAAAAGCCATTAGCTTTACCGTTTTGAAAAAGCTATCTACGGGCAGTGTTTAGCGTTAGCGTTTTCAAAGCGATCTGCACCGTTAAAATTTTATCCAAAACGCTAACGCTAATCTCTAACGCTATTCCCAAACAGACCCGACAACAGAGAAAAGGGTTTCATGTAGGGCTGGGTTAGGAAAACCGAAAACCGAAAACTGAACCGAAATCGATCGAAACGAGCTAGAAAAAAAAACGAACCGAAAAAACCGAAACCGAATGTAAAAAAACCGAACCGAACCGTTAGTGTTTGGTTCCATTTTGGTTTTCACTTTTAAAAACCGAACCGAACCGAATAAACCGAACTTTCTTAGATACTTCGCTTTATTTATATAAATATATGTGATATGTAAAAAAATTATAGAAATATAAACACAAATAAATTACTAGTCGATTAAAATTATTTTCTTAACTATTAATTAAACATTCTAGCCATATTATTATAAACTTTGAAAAAACCTAAGAATATAAACACCAATAGCTAATCCTAAAATAGAATTATATTAACATTAAAAATTGATACGAGTAATTTACATATTTACATAACAAATACTTTGATGTTATAATGAAAATGAAAGTATTATACCAAAAAACCTAAATTCTTCGTAATTGATTTTACATACGATTTATTTGGAAGTATTTGGAATCTTCTAAATGTTTGTTGCACACTCAACACATATTTTTTTATGTAAAATTGAACCAAAAGGAACAATGACCTTCCGTTTGGTTTTGTTTTTTGTGTAAAAATCAAACAAAAAAACCAAAGCTAACACTACATATTGTTATTGTTTCATCGAGTTAGTGTTTTTACTATTTTTTAATGCTTATAAATTTCTACTTTTATAAACCAAAAAAACCAAAAAAAACCGAAATAAAAACCATATAAAACCGAACCGAATAACCAACGGTTTACATATTTTTTATGCAAAACCGAACCGAACCGAACCGCCAATTTACCTTCCGTTTTGTCTTTGGTTTTGGGTGAAAACCGAACCGCCAAAACCGAACCCACCCCTAGTTTCATGGGTCAGCACGTCCAGACCGAATGGTAATCGGGTATGGACCTGACCGGACCAAAACCCGAAATCATATACCCGTGAGTATCTTCCGGACTGAAGACCGACCCGATATCAATTCAGTCCGGATTCGGTCTGGACCTATCGGTTCGGTCCAGTCGGTTTTTTCGGTCCAAAACTAAACATGAACATCCCTATTACTAAGTAACCATTCAACCATTGTTCATATATTTTATTCCCCAACCCATTCTTCACAAACTTCATTCAAGAAAAAAAATGTTCAACACTTGTTGCAACATGAAGTACATACAGAACTATACTTAAGAGACTTTTTAGTGGACAATGTTTTCATAGAGAGCTCAATAATACTCTTAAACCACCAAATTTACTTTCAGAGCGAACATCCATAATATAATTCTCAACACTATCACCCCTTCCACTCGACTCTAATTCTTTGAATTTAGGTTACTTTTTTATATACCTTTGCGTTGTAATTTATAAGTTAAAAATAAAGATTAATTGTACAAATTAGACATAAATTGCACATTAATACTTATCACTTTAAATCTTTAATCAATTAGTAGTCATAATCAATCTATTATTGATATAAAAGTAGAATCAAAATTGAGTAAACTTCCATCCAATTTTTGCTCCAATGTGACGGTCCAATTTCATACGCAATTGACAAAATCTAGCCGTCAATTGCGAGGCAAATGCTGTCCAGAAATCCATGATGATTGAAGGGACGATTTCCATCTAACACCCCCACTGATCTGCGCCAACCCACCATCCAGCCTCCACCTCTCTTTTCCTCCCTCCTCCATCTTCATGCCCCCATCCTACGCTGCCCGATCCGCCGTCCATAGTAAGTCAAATTCATCTCCTTCTCCACATGTTAATTGCATAAATAGTGTTTTTTTGAATTTCAGATAATATTTTCAAATATGCTATGCCTAAATTGATTTACGATTCATGACACTTTGCTTGTTAAATTGCTTTCGTTTTAATTTATTTCTCTAATTAGATTTGAATTGCATTGTGTCAAAAGAAAAGACGCCTGATCGAGTTCTTCAAACAATTGAAATTTCTTGGAGAGCCTTTTTCTGAAGTTGCTAAACATGAACCGAAACTGGCGCTGAATGGTGGGCCAGATGGTTTAAAAGATCTTTTTCATCCTTGTAAGGGAGCTACTTCAGTGCTGAAACTGGGTGGTTTCTTTGCTTTCGAGGTAGAACCGTTCATTTCCTTAAAAAAATAATATTCTCATTATTTCCTTAAAAAAATTCTCATTATTTTTGTAAAAATTTTATACCAATCAAAAATCATCTTCAATTAAGTTTAGTTACTCTGTTCTTTTTCATTTATTATCTCAAAGTTTTTTTTCTTTTTTTTTGGCTTGATGTTAGATGAAAGTACAATATATCATCAACAATCTTTGATTAAATGCATCCCAAAACATAAACTAAGGTTATAATGGCTTCCTTGATTCACCTTTAAAATTGTAGTTCTAGAGAGATTTGCCTTTAAAATTATAAAAGTATCTATTAGTTTAACTTAGCTTATGTTTGTAGCATTTGTTTACATTCTTCACAACAAAACAGATAAATGTGATGATCCTTTGTGGTTGTTTTTTACTTACTAATTCTATAGCTGAAATGATTGGTTTCTATTTTTCTAATACGTAAATCATGAATTCAAGGTATTAATCCAAAAATGGCTTCATTCTCTTTTCTTGCAAGTTCGGTAGCATTGTTGCCACCGGTGACATTGTTCATGTGATTTATGCATTTGATGGCCTACTCTATTTCTGATATTGTTTCTCTTCATAAACTAACAATAGGAATGGAAAGGAAACAATTAGAATCTCTCCCCAAGATTCTTCATGGAGTGAGCAACACCATGAGGGAATGTTGATCTAATGAAGCTTGAAGATAGAAATGCTAGAAAAAAAGGGAACGAGAGGGGTTCATATTTTTCTTGCCAACTTTTTAAAATGTTAAATTTTTTGTATGTTCATAACATTTTAGTTGTTTATCCAGGTAATTTTGCTTCTGGAACTCAGGTATTTTAAATGAATAATTTCCCCTTGCGTAAATCCAAATTCTATCATGTCCAATCCTATATCCTATCCTATATATATGTAATGTTAGGTTCAATTCCTGGTGTGTTGACATGTGGCATGCCACATAATCATCCACAAGTGCATTCGTTCATGAGATGGAGTTTAGGGTTTATTTATTTATTTAAAAACACCTTTTAACACATTTTATTGTATTACATTCAATAAATATTATATTTTAGTATAAAAAAATATTACTTTAATTATACTTTTATAAAAATGTAATTTTTTAACAATTTTATAAACATATATATCATCATTGTAATATATATACTCCCTCCGTCCAATGATTCATCGTTTTACTTGAACTTAAGTGCGTGTCATTTTAAATAAAAAAGCTAATTTAATGATTCATCGTTTTACTTGAACTTCAATACTTTTTATACATAGAATTATAGAAATAGATACTATTACTATTATTTAAAACATTTGTTTAATCTTTATGAAATCTTTCTTTATGTGATGCACATCTCTGGAAATCAGTTTTCAATTTTTGATAAACAAGGTAAGATGATTCTTAAAACCTTTTTATCAAAAAATCGTCGAGTAGACTTTAATAGAGGCGAATTCAAGTGCTTGAGTGCAACGGTGAATGATGAATCATGGTTATGGCATTTACGTTTCCGGCACCTGAATTTTCAAAGCCTGTAAAATCTTGCCAAACAAAATTTAGTGAATGGTTTACCCTATATTCATCATCCTGATCAATTATGTGAGGCTTGCATTCTTGGAAAGAATCACAGATTACCTTTTGTTAAGGAGTCGTGGCGTGCAAAACTACCTTTGGAGCTAGTTCACACAGATGTTTGTGGCCCGATGAACATACCATCAATTGGATGTAACAGATACTTTCTAACCTTTATTGATGATTTCTCAAGAAAAACTTGGATTTATCTCTTGAAAGGCAAAGATGAGGTGTTCCATTGCTTCAAAATATTTAAAGCATTTGTTGAAAGACAAAGTGACAAATTAATCAAGATGATACATAGTGATGGAGGAGGTGAGTACAAATCCAATGATTTCAAGAGTCACTGCGAAGAACTCGGGTTGCAGCACAATATTACTTTTCCTTACACTCCTCAACACAACGGAGTGGCAGAGAGAAAGAATAGAACAATTCTTGATATGGTAAGGAGTATGCTAAAAGCAAAAGGCATGCCAAATTATTTTTGGGCTGAAGCTGTATCATGTGCAGCATATATATTGAACAGATCACCCACCAGGAGTGTTCCTAACACTACTCCTATTGAGGCATAAAGAGGATTCAAACCCAATGTGCAACACCGGAAGGTATTTGGATCAGTAGCGTACGATCACGTTCCAGTTGCAACAGGAACGAAGTTGGAAGATAGGGCTGTTAAGACCATTTTCATTGGATATAAGCATGGGGGGTACAAACTGTACAATCCAATGACAAAGAAGGTGATAGTCAGCCGTGATGTTACATTCGCAGAAGATGAGGCATGGGAATGGAATATATCAGGCGACATGGATTCCAAAACGTTTTATGTTCACGTTATGAATGACGATGCAGAAGATGGAGTTAATCTTGAAACACCAGCAGGCCAACCCAATGTTGTAGCCCCTTCTGCAACTACTACGGAAAGACCAAGAAGGGAACACCGACAACCTGCACGTCTTCAAGATTGTGAGGTAAATCTCGACAATGAGATCGATGATGATGGAGAATTAGTCCATTTTGCTTTCCTTGCAGATTCGGAACCTGTGGGACTCGATGATGTCATTCAAAATACAAAATGGCAAGAGGCTATGAATGAAGAATTGATTGCGATTGAGAAAAACAACACATGACAGCTTACTGACCTTCCAAAAGGACACAAAGCCATTGATGTGAAATGGGTTTACAAGATCAAGGTGAAGGCAAATGGTGAGGTTGACAAATACAAAGCAAGGCTAGTGGCGAAGGGATTTGAGCAAAGAGAAGGATATGATTATGAGGAAATATTTTCTCCAGTGGCTCGAATGGAAACTGTGAGATTGATAATTGCTTTGGCTGCACAAAAGCAATGGAAAATTCACCAGATGGATGTCAAGTCGGCATTTCTTAATGGCCCACTTGATGAAGAGGTTTTTGTAAAGCAGCCACCGGGTTTCATACAACCTGAAAAAGAGGAGAAAGTGTACAGACTTAATAAGGCATTATATGGGCTTAAGCAAGCACCAAGAGCTTGGAACAAAAGGATTGATTCGTTTCTTCATGACACTGGATTTCAAAAATGTCCATGACCATGGCCTATATGTGAAGGCAATTGATTATGGGGATTTTCTAATCTTGTCTCTTTATGTTGATGACGTGATTTTTACAGGAAATAATCACAAGATGGTCACTGATTTCAAGCATATTATGATGAAGGAATTCGAGATGACTGATCTTGGTCTTATGTCCTATTTTTTGGGCATCTGAAGATCAAATTGCAGACATCTTTACCAAGCCATTGAAGCTTGATGCATTTGCCAAGTTGAGGGACATGCTTGGAGTGAAGACCATCCCTTATCAGAATTAAGGGGGGATGTTGAATAATTTGGTTAATTATTTATTAATTCTGATTTTTAATTATAAGTTAGAGTGTTTGAATTATTCTTGAATAATTGTCCTAGTCTTCAGGGTTGTTAAGAGTGTTACTTAGTGGCATGTTAGTTAGTGATCCTATTTTTATGGTCTATCACAGGATATGTTAGTGGTTTGCTATTAGGCCTATTTTCTAGCTTCTGTTGGCTGTAAGGTGACCTATATATATGGCCATCTGATTTCATTATTTCTGTGAGAAAAAAAAAGCAGTAAATCAAATTCAAAGCTTTCATCTTAGTTCCTGAGTAGTACAACATACTGCCATTCTTTTCCTTCAGCGTAGCTGGGAACGGAGTAAGTTGCCGGAGCGTAACTAGGAACGGAGTGAGTTGTCGTCGGGGGATGGAGGACTGAGGGGGGAGATGCGGGATGGTATGGTTGGGCCAAGCAGGGCTCATCTGTGGCGGGTAATGGCGGAGCTGAAGGAGAGAAAGATTCTCCACCGCCGAAGCCATTGTTGACAGCTTGAGATAGAGAGATCGGGTAAGAGCAACTCCAATGATAAGAGGTGTCTTGGAGAGAGGTATATATCTCATTTACCTCTCCAAATGATCAAGTTTACATTTCCAAAAAGTGTGCAACTCCAATGGGGGAAGATATATCAAAAGGCAAAAGAGGGGAAACATCCATCTCCATACATTATTGGGAAAAAATTAGTTGTTTTACCTTCTTAAATCAAATTTTAATTATTAGAAAAGAAAATATACATTCTTAAAAAAATCATGGGGAGGTAAATTTCAGGTTTGTTGCCTTTGTTTCTTCTTGATTAAATTTTTAAATTCAAACATTTTATAAAAATACAACTAATTTATTGGGAAAAAAAATTAGAATGTCAGTTTTGAAATAATTAAATATACATTATGTCTAATTACACATGTAAAACTATAAATACCCGAATAGAAAAAAACTTAAAAATACAGAGTGCAAGATTAAAAAACAAAGTATCTTTTTTGTTAATTCTTGACTCGTTAAATTTTACAATGACAAAGATACAAATTAATAATTTATAATAATATACAATAACTAAAGTAATTGATGAAATAAATTTAAAAGGTGGGAAAATTGATATACCTCCCCAAATGAAGAAGGTAAAGATACCTCTTCAAAATTAAAGAAGGTATAATCCCTTCTTATTACCTCTCCCATTGGAGAATGATTTTTAATGAAAAGAGGTATATATCACAAATATTCCTCTTTACCCTTTCATATACCCCTCCCATTGAAGTTGCTCTAAGAGAAGAAAATGACTCCACTCCTGAAATTAATCCCAATTCCCAACCAACATAATCGATGCGTATACCCGCCAAGTATTTGTTACCTTAACCACAGTTCCTGCTTTGGAGATATTTTATGAGATAGAAGTGTTTTGTGGGATAGAGAAAAAGTTAGTGTGGAACTATTCTCTAAAAAATGAAAATGGAGAAAGTATTTTATTATCAGATAAATTGTGAATAGTGTTTCAGATAAGAAAATATGGAGTTTTTAAATTAATGTTTCGTAAGATATATATACGATTGGATTCGTCTCTTAAATACATATTAGACGAATATACTTTAGATTATAAATTTTTAATTTAAAATTTTTATTATTTATCTTAAACATTATTCATACTTTATATGATAAAAATATACATATTTCAATTTTTCTATTTTACCACAATATAGTTTTCTGATTTAAACCAGCGGTGCAGGGGTTTAGGTATACCGCACTCAAGGTATTTTTTTATTAGTTATAATTTATAAATGCATACTTAATATTTGTCCAGTCGCCACAAAATGCTAGATATTCGGTTTAGGATACATTCCATTCAACTTATTTTTTCAACTCATTACTTATTCTTATTAAAATCCAATTTCATCAGATCAGATTAAATCTAATTAGATCAAATCTAATCCGAAGTATTGGTTTAAAATTCAAAAATTTTGGGAGTAATTTTGTTAATTATTCAATTATGGAGTAATCACGTAAAATCATAGACTTTTTAATGTCTTTGTGTGAGTTTTTCCAATAAAATAAAGAAAAAGTACCAAAATAATATTTTCAAGTTTTTATCCCAAAACAAAAATTAAAATATCAATAACATTAATATATAATACTAAAAACATTATGGAATATCAATATAAAGTGTCAAATTGACACATGACAGTAGTCATGTTTTGGAATTAAAAGCATAAAACTTATACGAGATATTTTGATACTCTGTGTCTTACTCATAACAAGGCAAAATTCTTGAAAATAATGCACCAATAAAATCTTATCTGGTTTTATTAAAGTCTCCGATATAATTTTATATGATCTAATTTAATTCAAGTTTTATTTAAATTATTTTCTATCTAAGTTATCTGGTCTTAATAACAATAAATATACAGAGTAAATAACAAGAATAAATTGAAAAAACAAGAAGAAATCACTTTAAATAGGAATAAAACATGAAAAAATATTAAATAGGAACTTCATGTTTATATCCTAAATAAGAGTTTACACTCTGTTAATGTAACACTGTATATGGATATTTAATAATACTTTTTATATTATATATTGGCATGATTGACATTATATATGCATTTTAACTTCTGTTTTGGAAATAAAATTACAGAACTCTTATTTTAATAAGATTGTTCAAAAATATCCCATTCAAAAAATACGTCAATGATCCGAACACTCCTACTCCGTAGAAGTAGTATGTGTTAGGCCTTGTTTGGAAAACAACCTTTAGCTATTAGTTATTAGCTGGTTTGAATGGTTGATTAAATTGACTGTTTTAACTGGCAGATTGTATTAGCTGTTAGCGAAAAACTTTTTGGCAAACATAGTTGTTCATAAATAGCAATTTATGATGTAAATTACATTTTTAGACATACCTCCTAATGTGTTAATTACGAAATAATGTTTTAGACACTGTTTTATCCTAAATAGGAGTAACAATTAGTTAATTTTTTGCATTGTAAGAGCATCTCCAAGGTGTAGTGTAAAATTTGAAAGTGTAAATTTCATTTTACACTATCAATAGTGTTTTGCATTTCCATTTTTATACTTACTCCAACCATATTTTCTATATAATACACTTTTTATAATATTTTATTGTTTTAAGTTACTTATTTTTAATGATTTTTTAAAAAAGACATCATAAATACCTTGTACATATGAAAATGGAGAAGAGGGAAGGAAAAAAATGAAGAAAATTAATTTTTATTCTTTCCACTATTCATAGTGAACTTGTAAAAATACACTTTGGAGATTGCTTTTTATAGTACATTGCATTTTACCACTTAGTTTACCCTATCCATTGGAGTGTTGAAAAGACAACATTAAATTGTATATAGTGTATATTTTACAATATACACTACACCTTGGAGTTGCTCTAATAAAAACAAACTCTATATATAAAAATAAATACTGAGCAAATATATTATGTAACAATATACAAAAAAAATCACCGAGAGCACATAGTTAGAGAAAAGAAAAAACCTGCTAGTTTGGCCAAGTTTAAAAAAATAAATAAAAATAAACAAACAAAACAAATAAAAAAACAATTACCTAGAGTACATAATAAGAAAAAAAAGGAAAAAAAATTTACTAGTTTTACAAAGTTTTTGAAAATAAAGAAAAATAACATATAAAAAAAATCATACTCCGCATGTAAACCCTTTCTTAATGCTCCATACATAAACTAAATAATAAAAAAATCTACATTAAGGGCATAAAAATAGGAAAAAGTGAGCTCCTAAATCAAAATGCTACTCATCCCAGCAGTTGGATTTTTGGTTGTACGATCCCATCCGCTAGGCAAAACAACTATTTGCCAAACAATTAATTAAAGACCTAAACCAGCTGTTCTTAGTCAAACGGCTAAATCAGCAATATCCAAACAAGCCCATAGACTAAGTGGTGTATAGTACTTCGCAACATTTAATACTCCTAGAAAATAAACCTTCTAGTTGACTAAACTCGAACAAGGATCTGAATAGAATCCACCCAATATCAGTCTTTCTGCTTATGCTAATAAACACATACACAGTACTTTCTAACACCAAAGTGTTTAATCGTACAGTTCATTTTTAAGAGGAAGATAAACAGGTTTTAGTAATTACTGTAAAATTAAATGCAGTTTTCAAGTAGAGTGCACATTCAACATGCTTTAGTCACAAAGCTATATAGAGATGACTAGAAACAAGTCCACCGTGTTGGTTCGGTACTGCCGGTCTCCTCTTGTGCTCCTGCCAAGGATTTCTTCTTCCGCCTGAAATTTAAACAAAAATAGAAAGAGTGAAGCACCGTGTCGTGGATCAATGCCACTGCCTTAGAAACGATTTCGCCTTCACCGGTGCAGTTGATCAAAGGCGTCGTTCCCCAAGGATAACACGGAAGCCGGCCTTTGTGCGCACCCACAGAAGCCGGAAGGAACCGCACAGATTTTGCTCAACAAAGGAAATAAGAATTTGCAGAGAATTTTCAGAGAATTTGCAGAGAGTTAGGAGTGATATTTTCTGATATTTCCCCTCTGCCAGACCACTCCAATAAATAGACCAAGAGAGATAGAGATGTTAGAGGAAGTTGAGAGATTTGTGGTGAAGGAAAGGAAGTATACGGTGAGGCCATAAAAGTAGGAGTCAATTTGAATTGATCCACTCACTCCACCAATTTGAAAAATAAAAGGATAACCACTTCTTTGACTAAGTGAAATTAAACAATTAAATATAAAAGAAAAAGAATTAGTCAAAATAAGAGAAACCTCCAGAAGCCTTGCATTACACAACACACCGAAGGTTGACTAACACCAACCATGGGGGGGTGACTCGTGTCGACAGTGTTGGTAGCTCGTTGGAGACCGATATATGTTGCTTGACAGAGACCTGTTTATCGATTGTAGTCAGAAGTAATGCTCTCAAAAATACCCAGTACGGCGGGTGGGAGAAAACTCCCTTTTTAAAAGAGTAATTTACCTAAATAGGACTAAAATATAATGACTTCCCCAATATAGGACCATATGTTTTTATATTTCTCAATGTAGGACTTTTGGTCATTATCAAATAGTCATTATTCAAGTAAATATCCATCATTACTGGACATTATTTCTCTCACAAGGTCATTATTAAGTCTTATTTGGGGAATAAAAAAATTTAAGCCTTACATTAAAAAAAATCATTATGTTTTAGTCCTATTTAGTGCAAATTTCACTTTTTAAAATGCCTTTTCCCTTAACTCCCAACCAAGAAATGGTTCTTGTAGTAATACATAGATGTCAAATTAAAAGATGGGTATGACAGAAAGTTGAGGCACAAAGTACTATCAAGTCTGCTACACACACCACTTGGAACAGGAAGAAAGAAAATTTCAACACCTAACAATATAAGTTACACTTGCTGATACTCACCACTCAAAATTAAGCAGAACGTATATCCTTTCTCCGACTTGCATCACTTCATTTCATGTACTCTAACACGTACACCCTGATGGATTTCTTCAAGGAAGGACACAAAGCCCATGATGCTCGTGAACCCATTCCCTTCTAGGCTTCTACATCTTGTTCCTCTATAAGGAAATTCTCAAATGGCGTTGCATCGTCCTGGCCCGCTCTCATGAATATGAGTTTCGGGGTGATGCATTGCTCCTGCTTCCGCTTGTTTATTATCGTTCTCAGTAAACCTGAGGGGAAGGGCAAATCTGTCAGAATTAAATTAAGAACAAAGATTTCCAATGAAATTAGGACAAAAGACTTTTTAGGATCTTACAGTCCTGATCGAGGTGGAGGAAAAGGGAGTGAAGGGTCAGCTGTAGATGAATAGTAGACGATGAGAACTGTGAAAGCATCCAGGAAAAATATGGGGCTGCCGCTGGTTATATATCAATGCAGCACGGCTCAGGGAGTGGCGAGGGTAAGCTGTACTAGTGACTAGTAACATCACTAGTCCACACTACCGCACAAGGTTTGGCTAAAATTCAAACACACAATGAGGTTTTTCTCTTAATAACTCCATATTATCAACCTACACATATGCATGATACAGAATTACAGATCAATACTTACATGTTTCTAAATAGATATTGTCTAAATGTTTTTACCAACAAAGTAACAAGATCATATGGCCGCACCTCTGTCTATGTCTCACCTTGCCGGTGCTTTTCTCGGCGAACGGGTCCGTTCCTGCACTTTAAGCTTTTATGGCGTTGGGGATCTGAACAGATTCATCATATTCCCATGTAATTTGGTTCTCTAATTTATGGTTCTCAATATTTTCCTGATTTTTGTTTCATTAGCTCCTGATTTGATTTTTGCTCAATCAATTGTCGATTTTTTAAACAATTGAAGCTTTTTCATTATTTTTTCCTGGATAAAAGAGGGCTTCTGATACGAAGATGGAGTCAACAACACGAAGATGGAACCCTCGAAGTTGTTTGAGAGTCTTGGGCTGCGGCCAGGCCTGCATGGCCTCAATCTTGGACCGGTCCACCAACAGTTTACCATCTTCGATCAAATGTCCAAGGTACTCAATGGTTGGAACCCCAAATTGGCACTTGCTCTTTTTCACATAAAATTGATTGATGCTCAACAGATTCAACACAACCTCCAAGTGATCACAATGTTGAAGTAGGTCCCGGCTATACACAAGTATATCGTCAAAAAATACGATAACAAATTTGCATAAAAAATCCGAGAATAACCTGTTCATGCAACTTTGAAATCTGGACGGAGCATTAGTTAGCCCAAATGGCATCACGAGAAATTCGTAATGACCTTCATGAGTTCTGAACGCGGTCTTTTGGACATCCTTGTGGTTCATTCGGATTTGGTGATACCCTGATCGAAGGTCCAGTTTTGTAAAGACTCGTGCCGCTCCCAACTCGTCAAATAGTTCATCCGTCGTTGGAATGGGAAAATGGTCGGGTACTGTCACAGCATTTAATGCTCGATAATCTACACAAAATCTATAGCTCCCATCTTTTTTTTTTAACCAGTAGCACCGGCGATGAGAAGGGACTTCGGCTTGGTTGGATTATCCCTTGCTCCAGCATCTCGCGAACCAGCCTTTCGATCTCTGTTTTTTGGAAATACGGATATCGGTAAGGTCTAACATTCACCGGCTCCACCCCCGGTTGTAAAAAAATACGATGATCCCCCCATCTGTGAGGCGGTAACGTCCTTGGCTCATCAAAAACTCTTACGTAGCTGCTCAGCACATTTTTTATTAACGAAGACACTTCTGGGCTGCTCTCTTCAGGCCTGCTTTCTTCACATGACACTGCCCATAGTTCCAAATAATCACCAATGGTATTGGCAGCGTGCATGCACTGTAGTTGATGTAAAGACATGGGCTGAATGGGCCTTTCTTCTCCGCACAACAGGATGGGCTGACCTTGCCATAAAAACTCCATTGTCATCTTGTTATAATCGTGTGTGATTCGTCCCAAGGATCTCAGCCACTGCACACCCAAGACCACATCATGGCCGTGAATCGCTAAAACGAACAAATCCACACTGAAGTTGTTATTCTGGATCAGCAACGGCACTTGGGGGCATTGAGCTTGGCACGTAAGGGAGTCTCCGTTTCCCACATATACCCTGAAGGCTTCAATGTTCACCAACGCCAATTGTAATCGTTCCGCCGTCTTTGGATGGATGAAGTTATGTGTACTTCCCCCATCCACCAGGACATCCACAATTTGGCCTTTGATCTCACCCTTGAGTCGGATCGACCTTGGGGTCGTGGATCCTGCCAAACTCTGTAGAACTGAGACGTCTCCTTCGAACAAGGCTTCATGTTCCTCCGTGATCTCAGTTCCCTCCTCATCGTCCTCATTTGTCACAAGCAAGTAATAACGGCCGTTACAGCGGTGCCCGCGAGACCATTTCTGGGGGCAAAAATAGCACTCTCCACGTGCATCCTTCTCTGCTTTCTCTGCCGGAGAAATTCGCCGAACCGGTTTTGCTGGAATACCTCTGGGAGTGGCCAAGATTGGTTCCTTGTTTGGTGGTATATAGGGGGTGATGGTTTTCGTTGGGGCTGGAGTGGGGTTACTAGTGGGCTTGGGATAGGTCGGAGCCCAATTCTTACGAGTGGGGGCCTGGAGTTCCTCATATTTAGCGGCTGTTTCTCGAGCCAGAGCAAAAGCCCCATTCAAAGTAGAGGGCCGGTTCACTCGTAGCTCTCTGCGGACGGGGTCCTTCAGACCAGAGATGAAAACTGAGATTAAGGTTGCCTCTGTAACTCCCCTCGACTTTGTTCATCAATCTCTCAAATTCTGTCTGATAGGCCATAAGGGTAGTCGTTTGCTGTAGCTTGGCTAACAAACCAAAGTAATCCTCATACATCTCAGGATCAAATCGAAACTTGAATTGTTCTTCGAAATCAGCCCAAGTATTAATCAAGTCGTTTCGCTTCATCCTCCTAAACCATTCCACTGCAGCACCGTCGAGCATCAGTCCAGTTACTTTCAAGCGCCCCTCCTCCGGAATGGCATTGAACTCAAAGAATTCTGTGGCTTTGAACAACCATGTGTGTGGATCAGAACCATCCGTAACGGGTGGATCCATCTTGAACCTCGGATATCTGGGCGTGTTTGATCCGTCTCCATATGTCCCTGATTTTTCGTGATGTTTGTATGAAGTTTCCTCAAGATTAGGATGATTTCCCTCCACTCGATCTACTCGGTTGCTTAAGGAACCGATCTTCTTGTGGACGGATACAATTTCCTGGTGAATAGCCCCTTTTTGAATCTCAGAGAACTCTTGAAACATCTCCGAGAGCCGCTTCTCCATGGCTGCCGCTAGGGCTGCCGCCGAATTCGGATCAGGTAGGGGTGTTGTCATCTCTCAATGGAAGCACCAAATGATAGAAGGTTAACTCGAGTATCTCTTCGAGCGGATACAAACTCCAGCAAGGGGATTGGAACGGGAAAATATATCAACAAAGAACTGGTTGACAGCAGTGTTTAAAAGGTTGGAAGAGACTGATTTGGATTTTTTTGAAGTTCCCTCTTCAAGCAAACAAAGAACACGCCTAAATAGGCAACAACATGGGTGATACCCACGCAGGGGTCTAATGCTTGTTTCCACTTAACCACTACATCTAAAAAGGTGGAAACTAACTCCCCTCTCCCATGAGAATAAGTCAAACAAATAACTGAAGTAAAAATAAAATAATAAAACAATAAGTGAAAGCACTAGAATAATATAATCATCTGGAATAGTCATCCAAGTATTTTGGGGTGCTGGTAGCTCTTCTTGACCGACGTGGCAGCTTTGGTGTTGTTGACTCCATCTTCGTATCAGCTTCCGACTGCTATGTTTGTATCGATATGCTACATTGCTACTGATAGAGAGTTTGGGAATTATTCACTGCCATGTCTGATATTCGATGTGTTTTAGCTGTCATCCAAAAGATTTCATGGGACTATTTGATATTGCTCTGTTATACATACGTACGTAGTATATGCTATGAAAGTAGGAAATCCAGGTTTATATGAATCTCAGTCTCTCCGAGGTATATGTTCGCACTCCATATTATTCTTTTCTGCCCTTTTGGTCATTCGGGTTAAGGGGTAGTGGCTATCTGTGCCAGTTTTTTTCTTCCAGTGGTTATCCTTCCCACCGTGTCATATTTCTTCTCATATTCCTTCGTAACAGCCTGGTAGGTTTATTATTCCGTATTCATTTCCCCAATCTGTTACCCCTTTGTCCCTTTTTAATCTTCTCTTTACTATTTACTACTCACAGGGTCAAACTATATCTTCTTTCTTTGCAAAGTCATGCAATAACACAACTCATAGCTTCCATATTCCCAGCTTCTTGTGTATTGGAGCTGGAGTCTTAAAAGAAGTGATTGCTTTCATCTTTATTATGGTTTGTTTGGTAATGGCTTATGGAGGGGCCAAACATTCATGTTCTCATCTTCTTTGGACACACTCTGTATGTGAAGAGGCCTCGTTGGTGGAAAATTCAGCAAGTTTTTACCTTTCTGATTATTTGTCTCTACTTTTATTTGGTTTCTTGAAAGTTTTTTGCCACTCGCTTTGCTCCGATTCAAGACACTATATCTGAGTGAAGTTTTTTGCATTCATCCTTAGGTGTTAAACTTGTGCATTGTGATCAGTCATGATTGCCCTTTTTTCTAGGGATGCCATTGAAAGTTCTCAACAAATCTTGTTGTTTTGGTGCATCTTGGGCTTTTAGTTAATTAGTCTTATTATCATACTATACTTTCCCAAAGTTTTAATCAAATGTTTGGTGACTAACTTACATTCATCTCAACCACGAATGCAGAAACGTTACGAAGATATTCCAGTTTTGGGACAGAGGCCAACGGAATGAACTGCGCCATGCAAGCCATGAGACTATTTTTTTTCTTCTCGTGAAATATTTTGTATTCATAATTACTCTTTGAAGTATTGCTCTGAAATTACAATTGGAATATATTCCCGTTTCTGTCTTTTTCTTTTTTAAAAAAATCCATGCCCCAAGTTAGCAGCACTGCATGTGATCTGGATCAACGAGCTATGCTTTGCCTGGATATTGCTATCAACCAATTATGTTCTTGAGCTATAAATATATTGGTGCCGTTCAAATTAGGCTTTGCACGAATTTACCCAGGTCCCTAGCTTCTTTTGTTGTTATATTTGTAACTGAATTATTAGAGTCCATATATGGTACAACTGACTGTATCAGAAGTAAGGTACATTTGGGTAGTACTAATTTTAAAGTAAAGTTCTACTCATTCTCGTACAAAACATAAAATCATAAATATTTATTTTGAAATAACATAGTACTCATTCTGAAATAATGTAGTACTCGTTTTCACACATTTGTTTAATATAATTATTTCAGTACTATATTCATTTACAAATAGCGTAGTGTTTATTTTGAAAAAAACTTATTCATTCTCGAATAAAACAGTGTTATTCTTAATTGACTTACTGTTCATTTCACCTTTGCTGTTGAAATTTATAATTCTTCTTCCTCTTCCTCGTTGAAATCTTCCGTGTAGCGGACTTAGGGTTTCGATATTTATGACTTCTCTGATTTGTAAAGCTGCCACCTAGGGTTTTTGCCACCATATCTCACCATACAACAATGTCCCTCTTTCTTAAACTCCATGAAATGAGACTTTATCTTCACAAGGAGGTAGTGTTTGAACATACGCACCCTTTTTGCTAAGCCACTACTAAATTGGAAAATTGTTATGAGCACTCTCATAATTCATACTCCCTCCGTTCTCAAAAAGAGATCTTGATTTGACCAAATGTAAAAATAAGGAAGTGTTGAATTGTATTTTCTCCATTTCATAAAACCCTTCCTCTTTCGTTTTTTTCCAATTCCCTAAAACACTTCCAGTTTTATTAAAAAATCACTTTTACCCCTATTTTTTCATACCTTTTCTATCACATCATACTTTTTCACTAATAACCAAACTATCACATCTAACTTTTACCCATCACATCAGGGGCAAAATTGGAAAGTCAACCAAAATTATACTTTCCTTATTTTGGCTCAAAGTCAAAATAGGAAGTGTTTAAAGGAACGGAGGGAATAGTTAACTTCCAATTTTGTCCTTGATGTGATGGATAAAAGTAAAATGTGATGGATAGATTATTAGAGAAAAGAATGATGTAATAAGTAAGATATTAACAAGTAAGGATAAAAATGATTTTTTAATAGAAAGTGTAAGTGTTTTGTTAGAAGTGAAAAAAATGAAAGAAGAAATGTTTTTTTAGAACGGAGGGAGTATTTACTATTGAACAAAATGTGCTCACTAACATAATAGCATATGTTGACCAGGTTGCTTCAAAATGTAATTTTGAACGAAGTACTGAACAAAAAACAAAACAAGAGTAATGAAATTAAGACTAACGCAAGGGTCCTAAGACTCAAATACATTATGCAACATATATATATTGTCCAACAAATTGAGAGCCCATTGTCTTATCTTTTCCAATTGTGAAAAATAGACACACCAAACAATATGCTTAGCTTCACATTAACAATGGCAGCAAATATATATCCCCATTCTTAATCAATTCTCTACATGTAGTCTTGGATAGAGGAGAATATGAGGAGGTCATTCGCTCTTGACTGCACGGTACATGTGGCGAACAAACACAAAGGAGGCAAGAAAGCCGACTGTTGCAAGAGCAAGGAAAAATCCATAACATAAGCAAGCCGTGTAGCCGAAGAAGAAACTCGTCTGCAAGAAGCCACTCATGTTTGATTTATAATAGAAATAGACGCTATGGGCAAACATAAATGCAGCAGTCGAGCCTCCACGGAAAATAGACCTGAATAATGATGTGAAAATGAAGAAAAATCAATAATATAAGGAGATTATTCAGTAACAAGGATTTGTAATAACAAGTGAAAATAGGGGGAATTAGTTGGTCTATTTGGTTTGGGTGGGAAATATTTTCCCTGAAATTTTTTATTCCATTTTGGTAATAGGAAAATATTTTCCAAAGAAAATGTTTGGAAAATAGACCTGAATTTGAATTAGTTTGGGGAGATTCGTCAGTTGCTGAGTTTTCTTGAAGACATGTATAAATGCAATATATACATATATATCAATGACATAAAGGGTTATTCAGCAATGAGGATTTGAGATAATAAGTGAAAATGAGTACAACTAGTTTCCCATCTAGTTTTCTTCCTTTTTTATTGCCTGGCATTTTCCGAGTTCCAAACGGATCCCAAGTATATACAGACTATAAGCAAGGGCATCTATCTGAAAGGGAAAGAGAAAGAGAACATACCGCCACCACCACTCATGGTCTTCAGCAGTGAGCTGAAAACATGTCAAACCAACACTTAAGACAGCAGTGAGAAAGACGAGGATTATGAACATCACGAATAAAACTCCGGGGAGAGTTAATGTTTTATGGGCCCACATGCTAGCATATAAATAGTGCAACTCAAGGGCAATGGCGCTGTAAGGCAACAGACCAGCCAGAAACATTTGACAGGGAGTCTTTTGATGCCACTTGAGTGAGGGAATTTCCCTTGCAGATTTCTTCTGGGAAGAAGGTGCTTGATGAAATTCTGACCTGAAACGGTACCCGGCCCCACCGCCGAGTATAAGCAATGGGATTGCAACAAGGGCATGTATAAGAAGAATAACCAGTATGGTCGCGAAAGGAATTGCTGACGTGGCCCTGAATGACATGGCCACTAAGTTTAGAAGGAACCCCTGAAGTAGGAACGGCACCAGGAAGATTATTGCAGCGAGAATGGCACTTCTTTCCTAGAGATAGAAAAAATCTTTCCATCAATGTTTTTCTCGTGTTTGGTCTTAAATTCATCCCAAGAATTTCCCCAATTAAATTCTAGGAAAGAAAATATGTACACTATGTTTGGTTCGTGGAATTCGAAAGGAGAAGGAAAAAAAGGTTTCTCTCCTTTTCTTCATCAAAATGGAAGGAAAATCATTTTCCTTCTTAGTGCACTTTCTTCTCTCGTTTTCTCTTCCTCCCACCGTACTTTTCTCTTCCTCTCTAACCAAATAAGAAAAGTTGTTTTCTCTCCCATTTTCTTTCCTTTTCCCTCTCAAACTCCTTGAACCAAACATAGTGGTATAACTATTTATGGACTTTTGAAACTTGAAGAACTAATCGTGCACAACTCACAAAGTTGAAGGACCAATGGTAGATTTTAGCCAGAAAACATAAAAGAATACAACAACAACAACAACCCAGTTAAATCCCACAAGAGTAGGGTCTGGGGAGGGTGTGTGTCCGCAGACCTTACCCCTACTCGAAAGTAGAGAGGCTGTTTCCAAAGAGACCCCCGGTTTAACGTCGAAAGTTGCATTGCTTGACTAACTGCTACTTCATTAATTAAAGAAGCGCAAACAGTTTAGAGATCCGTTTTGATTTATTCCATCACACCCAAAGCCAAAAAATGGTGAAATTTTGGCTCCATCGGAGATGATGGAAATAGAAAACATAAAAGAATATTAAAGCAAAAGAAAGTGCAGAACTTTATTTTAGGTATTTGTCAATTCTCATTTTATTTATTTATATTTCTTATTTAAAGATAGAGAAAAAAATGTTAAAACATGTACTCCAGCAACAACAACAACAACAACAACAACAACAAACGACCCAGCAAAATCTTACAAAAGTATTGGGGGATAATTGTACGCAACACTTACCCCTACTCGGAAGTAGGGAGGTAGTTTCCTGGAGATTCCAAAGTAAAACCAAACATAATAAAATAGTTTTCCTTACCACCTTTCTTTCTTTACCAGCATTTTAAGGGATTCAAACATAACCCCTAAACCCGTGAAAGTGATGGGAAATGAGCAGTCTGCTGAAAAAAGTATTGAAAACTTACCCATCCAGTTTCAGCAAATTTACTATAGAAGGAGGCAGAGGAGAAGCCTGCAATTGCTGAAGTAAGAGTATAAATGACGACCAAAGAAGTAGAGAGAGCTCCATGGTTATAGGGATATAGAACACCAAGAAACGACAATGTAAATAAGAAGCAAATCCTGCAAAATTAGAAATGTAACTAATAATTCTCATTGTTTATAATACTCCCTCCATCCTATAAAAAAATTTCATATATCCTTTTTGTTTATCCTAAAAAGGTTCTTTATTTTTCAAGGAAGGAATTGTGTGGTTCACACAATTTCTCTTTCCCCCGCGCAAAACTCAACGTCACACTTTCGCCTTTATTTATAACCGTGTCCTGTCAATTGTGGAACCTTATTCTGAGAGGGAATAGTATAAAATAACCGCTTCCCTTCAAAACCAGACTACCAAACATTCCCTAGGAGAACATTAAAACAGTAAAACTTACAAAGCCAACAACTGGGTACCGGTGCCTATAATGGCACAGAACAGAGGCATGTTTGGAGGACATCTGAACACATCGCCATGCAGATACTTCCACCCCACTTCCTTATCTTCCTCTTCATCTCCACCAGAAAATCTAGGCATATATCCAGCACGGAAACATTACATATAAACACAGCCATGCACACTGGTCCATAGCAAGTAGCAGTTTTAGGGCAGCATTATTATAACTAAGAATCACAACATAATATTACTTCCTAAGGTCATTCTTCAGGCGTTGCATTAGAACCACGACGAGAAACCCTGTTAGGAGAAAGGTGATAACAACTGAATTTATGAATGAGAACCAATGAACTTTCTGCAGCAGGGGAAGTAGGGAAGCCTTTGAATATCTAACCATTCTGCTCTTAAGCTTAGTTGGGGCCTCCTTCCAGAACACTGAATAACTGAACTCAACATCAACCTCAATATCATCTGTTATATCAACAGTATGATTCGGATCACTAAAGGCATGTGCTTCAAGGACTTGATTGTCATTATATAGAACATCAAATCGAACATGACTGAAGAGGAGATACTTGTTGGGTCCTTTTCCATCAAAAGTCCAATTTCGGTCCTCTACTTTCCCAATGAATCCCCAAAATGGGAGGTCATCATAGTAATTTTGAAAGTAGAAATCGTTAGCGACAACACTCCTGAATTTAGCTACCTCATCACTGCTGAGGTTCTTACGGCACAGAAAAACATGGGATTTATTCACTGCAAACTTCAACTCATACAAGGTGTTGGTTAAACGGTCTCCATTGAGAACCTCCCTAATGGATTCCTTCTTGTGTATCACTTGGTCTGTCAGTTAAAAACGAGAGGTTCAAAGCATGAAAGGCCAGAACAGAATGTCAAGTGCACGCTTCATAATGTGCATTGTTACATCAGCTATTTTATGTGTTTGAGATGTAATAGTAAAACAAATAAGAGGAAACATAAACACTTTGCCTCATCCAAAGACCTACATAGTCTAGAAAACGGGGTAGCCGGGGTAGGTAACAGACATAAATGCTAACCTGGAGAGCAGAAAGGCAAGTCATAGTATTCATAAGTTTCACTGCAAGAGAATAACAGATAACAAAGAGTAAGAGTTTGTAATCAAATGTGAGAGTTCCAAATGTTTTAAACACTCAACAAGTTAATGCCCATACGCTAGAAAGAAAGCCACCCATTTCAAAGCTCATCAATGAAACTCTTTAAACCTCAACAATGTGATGACTCCTAATGAGGAAACAAAAACCTTCTCTATCTGCTTATGTCATCCTAAATCAACACATGCCTTTCCACTACCTATAATAGATAGAGAGACTGTTTACGGAAGACCCATGGCTCAAAGGACAAAGAAAACAGATCAGTACAACTCCAAAAGAACATAAAGGTCACACAACTAGCACCGACAAAATGATGAAAGTCCATTTATAAACACCCTAAAAACCTAGCCAGAAAACAGGGCCTTGAAAACGCTGATGGAATGAAGGATTTTAAATATATCTATTCTTATACTCCACTGGTGACTGAAGCATAAAATGACTGTTGCTCTTTCTAAAAGCTTCTATGGGGATTATGCTGGGATAAGCCTTAAGCTTTTTTCTTTTACATTTAAAGAAAAATACCCAAAAACATGCTACTCAGCAGGGGTGAGATCTTCCTTGCACAATTCCTCCGACTTGCTCAAACATTCTATTAACTCAGTTACTCACAAAGGGATTCTTTATTGCATTAGTTTTTTCAAAGATTTGCTAAATTCTACCTCTTCAGGTAGACACACTTCAGGTCTAATTAGTGGCACATCCCATAAACTGCTTCTAGTCGGAGCCATTTTTATTCATTTCATCACTCAAACTGCAATAATTTCAATTGTTCAAACCTCTCAACTCTCATAAAACATGGAATTGGCTCATCCAACTCTGCATTTTTATTCATTTCATCACTCAAACTGCAATAATTTCAATTGTTCAAACCTCTCAACTCTCATAAAACATGGAATTGGCTCATCCAACTCTGCACTTTTTGCAATTCCCAAATTGAACTCCTACCTTACAGTGCAGCAATTAACTCAGAAAATATACCAGTTACATTACCAATCCATTATGCAAAAAAAAAAAAACAGTAGGGGTTTCATTCTGATATATCTTGTGCCATTACCCAACTTTACCTCAGATTCAAAAGCCCAGCTCACGGGTTAACCCAATACCAGAAGATATTTCATGACCAGAGCCGGATAATAGAAGCAGTGCTAAATTTATGGAGGAAAAAAAGAACCAAACAAGGGTACCTGGGATTGTTGAGGGGACCCACTTTGTTGACATAGAAAGGGACTTCATCTCCTACATTGTAGCGACGATCGTTTGGTAAGGCCAGCACCGCGCCGACTAATGTCAGCAGAATGGCCTGAAGACGATGAGCGAGAATATCACCCATTGGAATTGGAATGGAATGCAAATGTTGGAGAGCTCAATCAGCTCATTGTATGCGTCTTCATTTGGTACCAATTCTTAATCCTCTCGATTTTAAGAGTGGGAATATGGTGGCAGTAATTACTCCTTTCTTCAAAAAAAAAAATATATCCCTTCGTCCGAAAATGTTTTTCCCATTTTATTTTTTACGATCTTAAATATTGCACTTTTACTATTAATATCTATATTTATACATAAATATATTTTATAAAAATTTGATATTTGAAAACTACGTTTCATTATGAATATATTGATATTAAATTTACATCATAATAGAATATGTTTTTTCCACAAATCATAGTCAAAGTTTATAAACTTTGACCAAGAAAAATCAAATGTGAAGAACATTTTCGGACGAAGGGGGTATTATTTTTTAAATCATTTTATATGAAAAATTATGTGAAATTAAAAAAAATTATATTAAAAAATTATATCAAAAAGATATATAAAACTAAAGAGGGCATGACTATTGTATTTTATCAAATTAATAACGAAAGCAGACCAACAAATTAAATAAAATTTGACTCTGTGAATAATGAACGAGAATGATAATTTTTAGACTGAGAGAGTATTTATAATAGAATTGACTAGTATCCTTCCCGAAAACATGAGACTTGTGGACTATTGTCCCGACCTGAAATATCTCGATATCGCCTCTATTATATTTTATTTTGTTCGAGATGACAAAATTATGTCTTGAACATGTCTCAAACCATTTTAAAATAAGACATGACCGGGACACATAAATATTTTTCTGTTCCGTCTCGTTGTCCCGTATATATGTATTTTTTTTGTCCCGTATATATGTATATATCTACTTATTTATATGTATATATCTACGTATTTATTTATTTATATAATGATATAATACACAAAAATATCACAATTTTTGTCTTTCCCAAAATAGGTATAAAAAATATCCATATTCGAATATTCTAAAAAATGGAAAAGGATCGAAACACCAAAGAATCCAGACCGTTCTTACCCGGCCTACCTTAATTTGTGGCTCATAGTTAAAAAAAAGTTTATAGATTTGACTTTTGACGTATGTTATAATGAAAAAGATTATGAAGGGTAAGTTACTTCCAACAATCAAGGAAAAATGGCCAGTAGGGGTGTACACCGGTCCAGAATCGGACCGGCCCGGACCGGTTTTTTCCGGTCCGGACCGGGTAAAAACCGGAAAACACGGAATTTATTTTTTCTATTTTGTTTTTGTCTATTTTTTTAAACTTGTTTTTCAAATTTGTAGCTTGATTTGAATTGATTTCAACCCTACATTTAATTTTTATATAAATTGTGTGTGTTTCAAGAAATTATATTAATATAAAATATTTTTATCAACAATATACTCCCTCCGTCCTAAAACTTTCTTCCTAGAATATTATTCCAACTTCACAAAAATTATATTTATTTGTGTTTTTTCATGGCCTATATGATAAAATAAAATATTCTTGTCACCACTTGTTTTGTTGAACTTTTTGTTGGGAAAGCAAGAACACAAATGAATGTGTAGTGCCCAAGATCAACACCTTTCCCTCTTGAATGAATCTATGAGGAGCAACAAACAAACACACCAAAGAATACCAAGTAACAAGATAATCCAAGCACGAAAAATAAAGCGATATGAGGCACGAGATTTTAACGTGGAAAACCCTTTCAATGTGAAAGAGTAAAAAACCACGAGACCCTTCGGTCCAACCAACTCCACTACCACCAAATTGAGAGTACAAATCCACAATATAACAACACCACAATGATATCTAGCCCTTAACAACACTACGAAGGCACTAGAATCAAAATATAGGAACAAAAGTGCAAGAAATCACCAAAAAATTGCAGTTGGTGCGAATCTCATAACTTGAGATTGAACCGTTGAAATTCGATCTCCACCGTTCAGATTGAAGCTCCACAAGTCCTTAGACTCCTCCTAAAATTTCAGATCGATCGGACAAGATTTGGACCTCCGATCGACCAAAAAACCAGACCTGCGTTTTGAAGAAAAAAGGCAACGGATTCCTCTCTCTCTTGCGACTGTTTTTTCCCCTTTTTTGTGCGTAAAATGGTATGTCCAACCAGCTATACCCCTCAACAATTAGACCCTTAATTTTCCATCAAAAGTTGACTAAAATTTGGGCTTGAGTATTACACTCCAAATGGGCTTTTAAAACACATAGTTGGGAGCTCAAACCCAACAAATCTCCCCCCTCCCGACTATGTGGAGGTGGTTGCCAAACCGGAAATCAAACAACAAGTTGCAAAATTCCCCTTTGGCAAAGCCTTAGTCATCATATCAAAGCCATTATCATTTGTGTGAATCTTTTCAAACTCCAATAACTTGAGATCAAGCACATCTCGAAGCCAATGATAACGTACACCAATATGTTTAGATTTGCCATGGAAAGTAGGATTTTTGCTAAGATGTATAACACTTCACAATATAAGACATACCTCTTCTAAATAACATCAAGTTCACGAAGATATTTCTTCATCCAAAGCAGCTCTTTACAAGCTTCTATAGCTGCAATGAACTCGGCCTATGTTGTGGACAACGCAACACATTTCTGAAGTTTAGATTGCCATGAAACAGCTCCCCCTACAAAGGTAACCAAATAACCAGATGTATACTTCCTTGTATCAATATCTGCAGCCATATCAGAATCTGTATAAACATTCAAAACAGGTTTTCCAGTTCCAAAACAAAGTTTCAAACTGGATGTGCCTCGGAGATATCTCATAATCCACTTCACTGCATTCCAATGCTCCTTTCCTGGATTAGAAAGGAAGTGGCTAACTGTACCAACTGCATGTGCTAGATCTGGCCTTGTGCAAACCATTGCATACATCAAACTTCCTACTATAGATGCATAAGGAATACGTCGCATCTCTGCCTTCTCAACATCATTAGATGGGGACTGTCTAGAGCTAAGCTTAAATTGTGTAGCAAGAGGTGTGCTCACCACTTTAGCCTTTTCCATATGAAATCGTTGAAGCACCTTTTCAATGTACTTCTCCTGAGACAACCATAACTTTCTTGATTCTCTGTCACGTGTAATCTGCATGCCAAGAATCCGTTTTGCTGGTCCCAAATCTTTCATAGCAAAGGACTTACTAAGCTCTGTTTTCAACTCTGCAGTTCTCGAAGAGTTATGACCAACAATAAGCATATCATCAACATAAAGCAACAAAATAATGAAGTGATTATCAAAGAACTTCTGCACAAAAGCACAATAATCAGAAGTAGTCTTCTTATATCCTTGCTGGATCATCACAGACTCAAACTTCTTATACCATTGCCTTGGAGCTTGTTTCAAGCCATACAAGCTCTTCTTCAACTTACAACATAGTTCTCCTTGCCCTTCACCACAAAACCTTCTGGTTGCTCCATATAAATTTCCTTCCCCAAATCACTATGAAGGAATGCTGTTTTAACATCCATCTGTTCAACTTCCAAGTCAAGGCTGGCTGCAAGACCCAAAACAACTCGAATCGAAGACATCCTCACAACTGGAGAAAATATTTCCTCATAGTCAATACCCTTTTTTTGACTGTAGCCTTTAACCACTAGTCTAGCCTTGTATCGTGGAGACGAAGCACCATGTTCATTCTTCAACTTAAAGATCCATCGATTCTCCAAAGCTTTTGTCTTTGGGCAACTTGACTAGCTCAAAAGTATGATTATCATGCAATGATTTTATTTCATCATTCATTGCCTCAACCCATTTATCCTTATCCTCGTTCTCCATAGCCTCTTCATAGCACTCAGGTTCTCCCCCGTCAGTAAGGAACGCATACTCATTAGTAGAATAACGAGTAGAGGGAATTTTTTCCCTTGTAGACCTCCTGAGAGAAACTGTAGGTGCATTGTTATCAACATGAGGTTGATTATGTACCTCATTTGATTCTTCTTCACCATTACCATCGGCAAAATCATGTGGGACATGATTGTTATCATCATTCTGATCTCCATTGGTAGCATTAGGCATATGAGCCACGGGAGTTGGATTGAAATCAACAAGATCATCATAACTTTGAGACTCCGACTTCTCCATCTTCTAAATATCTTCAATATTTTGATCCTCCATAAAGATAACATCACGGCTTCTGACAAGCTTCTTCTCAACAGGATCATAAAGTCTATAGCCAAATTCATCATGACCATAGCCAACAAAGATGCACTGCCTCGTCTTGACATCTAATTTGGATCTCTCGTCCTTTGGCACATGTACAAAAGCTTTACACCCAAAAACGCGCAAATGGTCATAAGAAACATCTTTTCCGGACCATACTCGATCTGGAACATCTCCATGTAAAGCAGTAGCAGGTGACAAATTAATTACATGTGCAGCAGTATACAAAGCCTCACCCCAAAAAGATTTAGGCAAATGTGCTTCTGAAAGTAAACATATGACTCTCTCCACCAATGTCCTGTTCATCCTTTCTGCAAGGCCATTGAGCTGTGGAGTTTTGGGAGGCGTGTTCTGATGTCTGATGCCCTGTTGTCTACAATACTCATCAAACGGGCCAAGGTATTCACCACCATTGTCTGTGCGAATACACTTCAACTTCTTTCATGTTTCTCTCTCAACGGAAGCATGAAAATGTTTAAAGACCCCAAGAACTTGGTCTTTATACCTCAAGGCATACACCCATAGTTTCCTTGAGCAATCATCAATGAATGTCACAAAGTAACGTGCACCACCATGCGTCTTTGTATTCATAGGACCACAAACATTTGAATGTACCAATTCAAGCAACTCTGATTTTCTGAAAGATGGATGACCTTTGAAGGACACCCTGTTCTGTTTCCCGGCCAAGCAGTGACCGCACCTTTTTAAATTTGCATCCTTCACTCCTGACAGAACATTCTTCTTGGCTAAACAATCAAGTCCCTTCTCACTGATGTGACTGAGTCTTCTATGCCATAATTCTGAACAACTATCACTCTCAATTGCATTGATAGAATCAACAGAGACTGAATCATTGGTCCAGTATAAACCTGAACACTTCTTCCCATGAGCCACAATAAGAGAACCCTTAGTGAGTTTGCATTTCCCATCACCAAAGGTACTCACATAACCTTCATCATCCAAGACACTAGTAGATATCAGATTCAAGCGAATATCTGGTGCATGTCTGACATTCTTCAACACTAACTTCATCCCAGTTTTGGTTTCCAGGACCACAACTCCAATGCCAACAACATGTGAACGACCATCATTACCCATCTTCAATACCCCATAATCACCTAGAGTATAAGATGTGAAGAAATCTTTCCTTGACGTCACATGGAAAGCGGCACCACTATCGATAACCCAACTTAATTCATCAGAGGCAACATTAATCAAGTCGTTATCAGAAACAACTATCAGATCACCTGACGTCGTGGTTGCAACATGGCGATCATTTTCACCATCTTTCCCTTCTGGCTTGTTCTTGTCTTTGTTCTTCAGCTTGAAGCAATTTTTCATCAAATGCCCTTTTTATGACAATAATGGCACTCAACATTCTTGTATTTTGATCTGGACTTGCTCCTGCTCTTGCCCCTTTTGAATTCTCCATGATCTCTGTCTTTGCTTCTCCCCCTATTTTCAGTAACCAAGACATCGGATTTTGAAGTAGATGTCTCATGAGTTCTACGTCTCACTTCTTCATTCAGAACGGCAGCTTTGACATACTCCATAGTTACTGTACCACCGGGAGCAGAACTAATCAAAGACACACGAAGATTTTCCCAAGAATCAGGCAAAGTATTCAGCAACCAAAGCCCTAAAATCTCATCCTCGAACTTTACGCCCATGTCTGACAACTGATCAAAACACCCTTGAAATTCATTCAAGTGGTCAGAAATAAAAGAACCTTCCTTGAATCTTAGATTCATAGCTTGCCTAAGCAAATATAGCTTGTTATTTCCTGTTTTTGATGCATACAAGGATTCAAGCTTGTCCCACAGAGTTCTAGCATGAGATTCATTGTAGATGTGATTCAGAACATTATCATCTACCCTCTGACGAATGAAACCACAAACCATTTCATGTTCGAAATCCCACTCTTCATCACTTTTTGACTCTGGCTTCTAAGTAGCAAACACTGGTAGATGCAGCTTTTTCACAAAGAGTAAATCCTTCATTTTACCCTTCCATTTGTGATAATTTGTGCCATTCAAACTGATCATCCTGCTATAATTTGGCTCCATCATTCAATCAAGACAAATAACAGATTACTCCGGCGCTCCGATACCGCTTGTTGGGAAAGCAAGAACAGAAATGAATGTGTAGTGCCCAAGATCAACACCTTTCCCTCTTGAATGAATCTATGAGGAGCAACAAACAAACACACCAAAGAATACCAAGTAACAAGATAATCCAAGCACGAAAAATAAAGCGATATGAGGCACGAGATTTTAACGTGGAAAACCCTTTCAATGTGAAAGAGTAAAAAACCACGAGACCCTTCGGTCCAACCAACTCCACTACCACCAAATTGAGAGTACAAATGCACAATATAACAGCACCACAATGATATCTAGCCCTTAACAACACTACGAAGGCACTAGAATCAAAATAGAGGAACAAAAGTGCAAGAAATCACCAAAAAACTGCAGCTGGTGCGAAGCTCATAACTTGAGATTGAACCGTTGAAATTCGCTCTCCACCTTTCAGATTGAAGCTCCACAAGTCCTTAGACTCCTCCTAAAATTTCAGCTCGATCGGACAAGATTTGGTCCTCTAATCGACCAAAAACCAGACCTGCGTTTTGAAGAAAAAAGGCAGCGGATTCCTCTCTCTCTCTCTTGCCGCTGATTTTTCCCTTTTTTTGTGCGTAAAATGGTATGTCCAACGAGCTGTACCCCTCAACAATTAGACCCTTAATTTGCCATAAAAAGTAGACTAAAATTTGGGCTTGAGTATTACACTCCAAATGGGCTTTTAAAACACATAGTTGGGAGTCCAAACCTAACACGTTTGATGTAATTTTTAAATATGTATGTTTTATTTTTTATTTCTATACCAATATTTATATAAAATAGATTGAAAAACTTGTGATTTTTCTTCATTTTGCGCAACGGGAAGAAAATTTTAGGACGGAGGGAGTAATAGGTGTAAAATGATTTTTATACTTCCGTTAGTTTTTGAAATTTCAAAAATATTATAAAGTTTTACATTAAATTACTTTGGTTTTAGCAAGTCTAATTTATACGTCAAAGTATTTAATACTTTAAATCGAAAGATTCTACTTTAATTTTTGGGAAATAATTTTAGTTTTTTATAATTATGGATATTCTTGGGTAAAGGTCAATGAAATGAATTAAAAAATACAAATTACATTTAAAAAATTATACTTCATATTAAAGTAAGAAGAACAAATGAAAATATACAATTGTATTTATAATTATACGTAAACTCCGTATCATAGGTATTAATTTTTTTTTTAAAAAAATAGACAATTCGGTTTTACCGGTCCAACCCAGAAACGATCCAAGATCGGAATGGACCGAATTTTACCGGTCCAAAATATTTAGACCGGAGACCGGTCCGGAATTTTACCGGTCTAGCCCGGAACCAGTTTTTCCGGTCCAGTTCGGTCCGATTTTTCGGTCCGACCCGGATTTTGTACACCCTTAATGGCCATGTCCAACAAAAGATGTAAAAATCTAGCAAGACAATGCTGCATATATGGATATGAATGACCCCGAGTCTGTACAATCTGCACAAGAAGGCAATTGGAACATTAAGCTACAATTATAGCCTCCTAATAGTCTAGAGCTTAATGTTTTAGATTTGGGATATTTTAGGTCAATTGATACAATTCAAGACCAGGCAGCATTGAATTTCCGCTAGCTCTAGCCACAACGTGAAATCAGCCAATTTCAAACAAACCTGAATAGAATTAGTTCTTATTATAATTCTAAATTTTCAACGATTTGTTTTGTTCCATTGCGTAACGAAAAAAACAATTTAGGCCCAAATTTGTAGAAAATTGGCACGAACGAGTCCGTGTCCACCCCTAGCTTACTCCTGCAAAGTAAGTGAAAGACTTTCATATTCCAAAACATATTATCGCCGTCCTGATATATTTGTTCAGGTTGATTTTGTTAAGTAAAATTAGACAAATTTTAAATTTTAATTATTTTATCTTGCATTGCATATTGGTATAATAAAATAAAAGTTCAAATTTTAAAATAATATAAATCTAAGAAAATCATTTTAATACTAATACATACATATTATAATTTTTATTTAATTAAAGATTCAACTAAAAAATGTTTAGCAAGCATTCCGCCTAAAAACCGAACCCACACCTCACAATTTTGACCTCACCACGTTAGTCTTCCCACATTTTCTAGTCTCATCTTCTTCCCAACTAGTGCATCACCCGTGCCATGCACGGAAAATAAAAATTTATCTTATTTGTAAAAAACATGTAAAATATTTTAAATTATTAGATATTAGTTTATAAATAGTAAATATGTATGCACTTTCATTTAGGCTATGTTTGGTACACGAAATTCAAATTATGGAATTAGAATGGGGGGTAATAATTCTAATTGTAGTATTTGTTAATACAAAAATATGTGAATTTGAAATTGATATTGCCAAAAATATAATGAATTGGATATTGAAAATTCAATTCCATCTAAACCAATTTTATAAAATTCTAACTCTCAATTCAATTCTAATTTCGTCAATTCCGTGTGCCAAATGGACCGTTATAATTATTATTTTTCATTTAGATTTAAATAGACATACAATACATAAGAGAGTGTGCTTTAGAGCATACTACATTTAATAAATAATATGAGGATGAAGGACAATAAAATGTGCAAATTAAGATCAATCAAACATTCTCAAAAGCCATTTTATAAACTACATTCATTGTAGTGTTAATTGGAATATTTTTAGAATTACATATCAGTATTTATAAACCCACTTGGAAGCATATCCTAAAATTTCCACATACAGCTACCCGTAGCTGAAAATAGTTTTTTCAGGAACAGGCGGCGAACATGAGAGAGAGATTGTTCTTGTATTTTGTTTATAATCATTGAATATGATACCATAACTGAAAATTACATTCTTTGAAACTTAAATGGTAATCTCGTATTTGAATGAGTTAATGAAACTCGCAGGATCAAAACAATTTGTACTGCATTTTTTCCATGAATCATCTTTGTTTTCAAGAGACAGTTACCAAGTCTTGTAACAATTAACTGTGGTCCGTTGCAGAGACCATTTTGTTACATTAGCCTGTACACCTTGAAATATATGATATTTTTAGGTGTTAATGATCACAATTTACGATGCATTTCCCTTTCTCATTGTCTCTTTCATCGCTTTCTTCTACACCCCACCCCTTTAAAATCATAATTTACACAATTATTGCCTTTGATTGAAATCAGATAATCACTGATATTTTTACGATCTCTTTAAAACTTCATGATTTTATGATATAGTGTAGGGTTCACTATCGGATATCTTTATCTTTTAGTTCGTTTTTATGTGATTATATTTCAAAATGAAATCTGAGTTCAAATAATAGCTCGATAGATCTAGAGGAGATAACCCCTCGATGATAATCGATATGAATTTAAACAACACATATCTAAAATATTTTTGATATAAAAAATTTATTATGGATTTATGCTCCCCTTCTCTAAATGGAACACTCTCTCAGGAGTCTTGGTATGTAAAGTTTTTTTAGGCCTAGATCTTCGTGGAAATGAATGTTTTTTTATTTTTATTTTAATTATCTTTATTTTATTTCATTTGTTTATATCGTAAAGATGGATGCAAGTGGTGTCATCCACCACAGGTAGAGATAAATCTGTCAATAGTACATTATATTTTATGATAATTTGCAATGTTTTTTTAGAGAACATATCAAATGTTATTTGAATGTTTTCATCACTACCAATTGATGTTTTTTGCCACTTTAAAATTTGATATAATTCCTTAAACAAAAATACTATTTTGGCTAAAAAAATTGTTTCATATTTTTAGAGAGGGAAAAAGATATATTTTCGAAAAAGTCTAACATTTGACTTTCTTTGAATATAATCTCTCTGTACTAAAATTTTTTTCTTCATCACTATTCATATGATCAAACTTTAATTGTTTTTCTTACCTTATTTGTTAGTTATTTGATAAAATAATATAATCATGTCACTTCTTATTTTGTAGAACTTTTGATGTAGTTTTAAAATATTTAGTTTTTTGTTTTTAATTTTACATCTATAATCAAATAAATTGAACTGAAAATAATTTCATTCAAAACTCGTAAACCGAATTGAAAAGATCATTTTAGGAGGGAGTAGTAATTACATCATCGGTATCTTCTTCTCACATATGTTACAGCTCAAAAAGTTGGATTTTTTATACTTTTAAAAAATGTTTTTAAATACATTTTTATAGAAAAAATAATTGTCTATAAAAGAATTTTGTAAATCTTAGTTTTTTAGACTAAAAATACTTTTATACTTAAAACTACTCCGTATTTTTTTGTGTATAAAAATGTTAAAATATACTTAAGGAATAGTTTTGGATATGGTTAGGTGATAATTAGACCAAGTTAATATCCCAATGGGTAAAACTTGAATTACATTTTAGGTATTAAAAATTAAAAAAATGAACTTAAATAGAAAAGGAAGGGATAAGGTCATATCCATACACTTATGGATAAGGCCATATCCATATAAAAGGATGACATAAAAGTAATTTTTTAATAGAAAAACGAAGAAGTTTTTGGGATAGAAAAAATAAAAGTGGGAGATGTTTATACTTCATGAGTTCATGATCTTAATTTGCAACGCCTGCCTTTACTCGCGAGACACCATCCGTAGGACCAGGCTGTGGAAAACTTTGCATCACGCGTCCGGCGTTTAGGTATACGGCGATACATAGGTAAATGACTCCATTCTTTCAATCTAGCCTCGTTAAGGTTTATTCAGTATTTTTGTGTGTTTAATATGAATATTTGGAGCTTGAATTTGAATTTATCCATTGAATTCAATTGTTGCACGAATCTCTCCAAATTCGAGATTATAAAGCTCGGGTTTCTGTCTGATTTTGCGTGATCATTCCTTTCAATTTGATTCTTACCCTTCATCTCAGAGTGAAAATGAATTTTGGGATCCCTTAAAACTTTTTGGATGCCATTGATATGAAAATGAGTGAGTAGTGTATAACTTAATTTGATTTTTGAGTTATGAAACCTTCACCTCTGAAATTTATACTAATAAATTGAAAAATAGTTTTTTAATAAATTGAAAAATAGCTTTTTAAATAAAAATACCTCATTATCATGAAAAAAACACTTCCGAGCATAAACTTCTCCAGTTTTCCTATAGGAAATAGGATCATATGCATGAATTAATCTTAATTTAAGATGGGCACGAAATGGGAAGGGGGATTAAAACTAACAAAATATGGTTGTATGGCTTAGTGGAGTGTGTAAGATTTGAAGGATATTTATACTTGCACTCCAATGTAGTGGGTTACATGTGAAATTTACCACTTTGAATGAAGAAGAATTGTTTTTTAGTTCCATGAATTGAATCTTATATATGTGTGGACATGGAGGGCAAGAATTGACATTTTTGGTTTCTTCCACTTGTAATGGATACTTATCATTTACTGTAGGGACCATGTTCCATGGTTCTTACTGTTATTCAATGTTTGTTTAAATAATGTATCTTGGCGTGGCAGTAGGGAATTTCATTCAATTCTTGCAGCCATGATGGTCTTCTCATTTGGATTTGGAATAAATTGAACAATTAAGAGGTTGTGATGATAGGTTTTGTATATTTTTCTCTTATTGGTTATACTAAAATTTGATGAAATAATACGTATCTTGGCGTGGCTACCAGGCTACCTGGAAGAAGCCATGGCATTCTCATATCTTTTTTCCCACTGACGAGTATATAACGAGTTTATATCTGAGCCTTTTTTTAGTTGCTTCAAAATGACCATTTTCTGGAAATAATGACCATTACAGTAGAAGAAAATTGACCAGCACATGGCTTGTGCTGGTCAGTTTGAAAAAAATGACCAGTTATTTCCAATTGGCATTCTATAATGACTAATACAGTAGAATAAAGTGACCAGTTATTTCCAATTGCCAGTTAAATTGAAATAAAATTTGGGTTTTTCTGTCCATTTCCGAGCCACCTGAGACGATGGTATATATTTATATTTATATTGGGAACTTTTGTGTTCATTACCGAGGCTCTTCTGGTTGTGGTATATATTTACATTTATATTTTGACAGATTCACTGATAAATATATGCTTTGGTGCATATCATGGGGTCTTTTTCGTGCTTGTGAAAAGGAAAGTTCAAGGAATTGAAGATGGGGCATAGTGTATTTTTCCTGCAAATCATACATTTGATTTTTTGTCCATTTATGATTGTAAATATTGTTGGGTTGTGAAAGATATGTTTTTGTGTGTTTGTGATTGCAAATGAGGCATGCCTTAGATTGAATGGATTAATGCCAAGTGTCTCAAAACTATAATAGCCATTGGATTAACTTTTTCTGGCGGGAAAATTGGGCATTGAAATTGGTTGTGATTTCTCATCACCTTTTATATATATAGTAGATTCCTGCTACCAGTAACTAGTCTACAGTCCACACTACAATCTTGATTTTCTACAGTTTATTTTTTCATCCGAATTTTAGCCGTGAAGATGAGTTCCTTAGGTTCTTTTGGCTCGACGTGTCTTGATCGGGTTTCCCCTTTGAGGTTCCAGGTTAGTCTAATCAATTTCACCCCCAAACTTTGCAAGATTTAATTCCACGGAGACTAGATTACGAATGCTTAGTTCTGTTATTTGCAGGTTGAATGGAAGAAGAGTTCAAAGCTGAGAAAAAACTTCGTGAGAGCTTCGTCAATGGCATCCCCTCAAAGCTTGCAGTTTGCTGCCGCCAAAGCTCAGCAATCTGAAAAGTTTCGGATTGGTGTTCTTGGAGCTAGCGGATACACTGGTTCTGAGGTACCATTTTTAGTATAGTTTGCACCCTTATCAATGACTTCAATAAGTGTTGAAAATAGATCTAATCATTCTCATGATCTAAATATTAATCTGCATTTGAAATTGCATCTGGTTCTACAAGGTGGTGGTCTCTAAATTTGAATGTGAATGCTTAATCCCAAAGTTCATGTTTGCATTCTTGGATGATATTTATAAACTTGTTTTGGATAATGATTCCCTAACTTTTTGCAGATTATCAGACTCCTATCAAATCATCCGCAGTTCAGAATTACTCTAATGACGGCGGACAGAAAAGCTGGCCAATCAATACAATCAGTATTTCCTCACCTGGTATCACAAGTAAGGACCATGATGCCATAATCATTGTTTTGTTTCCCTGAAAATTTTTTCTGTTTCTCATGTTTACTTTCTTCAACTGTGTTAATTTTCTCCTCAGAATTTGCCAGATCTGGTTGCTGTCAAAGATGCAGATTTTTCTTCTGTTGATGCAGTGTTTTGTTGTTTACCACATGGAACAACGCAGGTTTTTAAGCAACTTTTTTTTGCCATCTCACATTGTCTCAAATTGGTCAAGCTTACACCTTTTGACATATTTTGTACTCCCTTAATAGTCCTCATTTCCTTTTTTGGATGCCCCAAAATAAGCCCTCTATCCACTTTTAGAAAAGTTTTTGTGGTTCATATTGTTCTCTCTTCTTTGCATCACTTTCAACTACACAATTTCACTTTTTTTAAACTCTGTGTCGACTGAAATGTGGATGTTTGATTTGTTACGGAAGGAGTACTTGTATTGGTTATAAGTGATAACTATTAATGCAAAATTATATTTATGTTCTTCCAACCGTTGATAACTACTCTATCTTCTTAGGAAATCATCAAAGGTCTGCCAACTAGTCTAAAAGTTGTTGATCTTTCTGCGGTATGCTTACTGATTCAACTTCAATCTACTCCATTGCATGTTCACAATGAATTACTTTCAATACTATTGATTAATGGTGCACTACCAATGTGATGCAATGTGTAGGACTTCAGATTGCGTGATGTTGCTGAATATCATGAATGGTATGGTCACCCTCACATAGCCCCTGAGTTGCAGGTATACTGCTTGCTTTCCTTTTTTTTAATATATATATATATATATGTGTGTGTGTGTGTGTGTATAGTCACTTAGGATAAATGGCATTGATTATGTAATGCTAGTTATAGACTTTTCAACATACTTTGAAGAACCCCCACATCATGCCCCTATCTCTGCTAAAGATGGCTTACATTTTCTGTATAGGATTATAAAAATTATACTCCCTCCGTCCCAAAATAAGGCTCCTGTTCAGTTTATGATGTTAAGCTATTTTCAAATCAATATAAGTAAAAATTGGTGTAGAATTAAAAAATAAAAATTATATATTAAAAAACTACATAAAAAATTCTACAAAACGAGTGGTGACAAGGTTATTTTATTTTGTCAAATGATCGATGAAAACGTATAAAGAAAGTGAAGTTAGTTTGACCTGTGAATAGTAACTAAGATTCTTTTTTTGGGGCGGAGGGAGTAGTATTTATTGTAAGACTTCCATCCATGGTGACATTTTCTTCTACTTGAATGCAGAAAGAAGCAGTGTATGGTTTGACTGAGATCTATAGAGCGGAAATCAGTGATGCACGACTGGTTGCAAATCCTGGTTGTTATCCAACATCTGTCCAACTCCCTCTAATTCCATTGATAAAGGTTGTTCTTTTAATGAATGACTTATTGTTAGACGCCTCGCACACCTCTAGAGGGGGGGTGAATAGAGGTGTTGCCCAAAAGACCAATTTTTTGCGCGGAAACGTTCTTCACGAATATTTAATAAAAATAATGCACCACAAACAAAATAAAGTGAAGGATAAGAGCAATGCACACACGATATATACTGGTTCGGCCTAAATGCCTACATCCAGTCCCCGAAGCAATCGTGCCCAAGCCTTCACTAACCCGTCAAACTTAACGGAGTTTGACAATCCGAATACAACTCGAGAACTTGATTTCACAAGCCTCTTATCTTACCACCGAAGTTTTGATTTCACAAAACTCAGGATTTCTTCCACCTAACGTTTGATTTCACAAACCGTTAGGATTTCTACCACTTGGTGTAATCCCAACACCAAGAATACAAATCCCTTACATTAAAGTAAGAAAACAAACCGCAACCGAGTAATTCTTCCAACACGGAGTAGATTGTTGCAAATACAATGAAGTCCTTTAGAATATGGCAATATCTCTCAAAGACTCAAGCAATGAAGAAAAACTCAAGCAAGAAATGATTTAGCAATCAAAACAATTGCCTTGCTTGGATATTAGGAGGGGATTGAGTAGAATCTCTTTGGATATTCAAAGGATATGTTTTGAAGTGTTTTCAATGTATATTCTTGGCCAAAAACACGAGATATGGTAGTTTATAGAAGTTAGGGAGTGGATAGGGATGAAAAGCATTCAAAAAACTAGCCGTTTGGTAGTTGAAACTGTCGAACTATTCGACTAAGTCAAGACTTAGTCGACTAGTTTTGGTGAAACTGCAATCTGACTTATTCAACTAGTTTTGGATTTATTCAACTAAGTCAGAATAGAAGTTCAGAGATTTATTCGAATAGTTTTCAACTTATTCGAATAGTTTGCTGAAAAAAATGTGTTTTAAAGGTAGGATGATAAGGGAATGAACCTTAGAGATGCCATACTCTTTAACACATAATCTAAGACCTAAAACACTACCCAACTAAGGAAACAACCTCTTCGGTCTCGTTCCTTCCACCGATGCTCAAGTCCCTTTTTCACGGACGGATATGAACTTGTTGTAGCTTTGATTCTTAGCCTTGATGCACAATATGATGATGATGTTTTGTCACCCTTTTGTCATTATCAAAACCTAAAAGACAATGGGCAAAGGACATTGCAAATCTATATATTCATGATAGCACATTGTCCAAGCCAAAACAAACAACCTAGTTAAGCCAATTCAAGAATAGATTTACCTCTAGCCATGGCGTAAGGAACCTGTTTCCCTAAACATCAAATACCATGAATGCTCTTATTACCTTGTGCCATTTTGGGTGTATAATATCTTAGGCCTGTATCTGTTTAATCCCTTATTTTCTTCAAATTGTTTCTTCAATTGTCGCAGGCTAATCTCATCGAACTCAGGAACATTATCATTGATTCCAAATCTGGTGTCAGCGGAGCAGGTTTGTTTGTATAAGAAACACCTAACAACTCCCTTAATATACGCTACACATCACTTGTGCTACTTGAAGAAGCACATAAGAACTTCCTACACTTGTGTCATCTTTCAGGACGTGGTGCAAAAGAAGCCAATTTGTACACTGAAATTGCAGAAGGGATACACTCTTATGGCATTACAAGGCATCGCCATGGTGATTATTAAACTTTTATATTAATGCATGTGAATGATATACTGCTAAATATATTATAAAGAATTTCATGTTGCCGTGATAGTAATTAAATATAATGTGCCACATGGTAGTATTTGTAACTGTATAAAATACTCCCTCCGTCCTAAAAAATCCTCCCAATTGGGTTTGGCACAAAGCTTAAGCAAAGTAAAATTGTGTGATTAAAAGTGATGCATAGGAAGGAAAAAGATGTTGGGCCACACAGAAGTTGCAAAAAATGGAATAAGAGTCTTTTTTTGGGACGTCCTGAAAAAGGAAATGACAAGTCTTTTTTTGGGACAGAGAGAGTACATCAGTACAATAAAGCAAAAAGGATTTTTGGCACGATTGATCATTTTAGTCACCAGTTATTAACAGTTACAAAACTAACCCCAACTTTGCAAGATTGATGCAGTTTTGATTCTCCATTGAACAGAATCCTAGTACATTAGTAATAGCTGATAATGTCGAAAGTGAGTAAAGAAATAAAGGATTGTGGCAGTATTGACCTTCTACTGAGTTTAGAAAGAAAAATAAAACATATCAATGCAATTTTAAGAATTCACTGGGTTCCATAGAACCCATAAAAGCTAGGGAATAAAAAAGGAAGGAAAATATAGAGGAAAATCAGAAGGAGATAAATTCGAAGGAAAACAATAAATAGGTATGAATTCAGTAATTCAATTTCATACTCCGTATATTGTTTCAAGCTCATTTTACTATCTATTTATTTTTGATATATAGATACTAAAATATCTAAAGAAGTAAATCTTTAAGGAACTTTATCTATTATTTCCTCTGTCCCAAAAATATCGTCTCACTTCAAACGAAGTGCAAAATCTCATCTCTTTTAAAATAATTTTATTTATAAATTGGTATAGAAATTAAAAGTACAAATTACATATTTCAAAACTACATCAAAAGTTCTATAAACCAAGATGTGACAATAATATTTTATTTTATCAAATGATCAACGAAAATATACGCATAAACAAAAGTTATCGAGAGGCCAAAATTGTAATTGCGATGGAGGAAGTATTATTATTATTGTTGTTGTTGTTGTTGTTGTTGTGGTTGTGGTTGTGGTTGTTGTTGTTATCCATGACAAAAGCAAGTTAATGAATGTTATTTTTCTTATCGTTTTTTATTCCCCTAAAATTCTCTTGGGCCGAGAATCTCACAACCTATTAAAGTTGGGGGTATATTTTTCAAGCTTTGCTAAAGGACTAAACACCCAAGGGTTCATACGGCATGATCAAAATTTCTTTTTCTATTATACGAGTAATTATCATATATTCATATATCTTATTTTCCTAGTTTCTCTTTTTCCCATCAAGAACCATACATTATATGCGTTGCTTCCACAATGCAAACATGTTTGCAGCCCGATGTGTTTAGTTCTGATTTTGAAGGACTTAAGGAACCGCATATTATATACCTTGTTTATTACGTAGTATGCAGTTTTAGTCTGCTAGGAAAGTAGTTATTTTACTGATTAATTTTTTGCACACAATTCTGGAAAACCAATGTCCTTATGCCTATGTAACTGAGTTTCTACAAGGGTTTCTGTTTTGAATTGCAGTTCCAGAGATTGAACAAGGATTGTCAGAAGCTACAAATTCAAAAGTTACTGTTAGTTTTACACCACATTTAATGCCAATGGTAATAGTAAAAAAAGGCTATGCATTGGAGTTGGGTTTTGGAGGAGAATTGTTATTTTTATTTTTAAATAATGACAATTGTATATGCACTATGATATAATAATTGCAAATGACTAGAATCTTCATACTAATACCATTTCCGTATATATATTTTATTTCTAAAATTTATCAAGTTACAACAGTTTTCTAAAATAAAAAAAGAAAAATAATAACCCCTGACCTTTCCTTCAAAACCTTTTAGAGTCCAACCCAACATAGCCTAAAACTTGCTTCCATCTCCACTATGCTTGGTTGTTCATCTATGTAATTAGTTATGTTGTTTATTTTCTCTTGTTGATTTGTAGAGCCGTGGCATGCAATCAACTATGTACGTAGAAATGGCTCCGGGAGTGACAACTGATGAGCTATACAATCACTTAAAGAGAAGTTATGAGGTTTGTTGATGCTTGTGTCTTAACTTCTTTCTACTTAATGATCACATTTGTTTTTCAAAACTTGCAAAATTTGTTTCTTTTTAAATATTAACTTCTTCCAACGCTTCTACCCTTGAGTGATATATATGACTGGTTTGTTTAGTTTTCGACACGGAAAGGGTAAAAATTGATTCTTTAACCCAACCACTTTAATCCATCCAGAACGAAGAGTTTGTAGTATTGCTGAAGGACAAAGATGTTCCGCATACCCGACATGTCCGAGGATCAAATTACTGCCTCATGAATGTGTTTCCGGATCGAATTTCTGGGAGAGCAATTATTATATCAGTTGTAAGTCTGTTTGACATCACGCTGTACTTTCTGAGTATTGGATGAAGCATTTTTTGCAATTGTTTTCGCGCTAACAGTCTGTTTTTTATGTCGCTGCATGCAGATTGATAATCTTGTGAAGGGCGCGTCTGGGCAAGCATTACAGAACCTCAACTTGATGATGGGTATTCCTGAAAATACAGGGCTACATTGCTTACCTTTATTTCCTTGAGTTATTATTATTATTTTGTCTAGCTTTGTTATCATCATTCATCAACAAGTTTTTTCTTTACCTTAAAAAAATATGGAGTATTTTTCTCGATGTTAGATCTCCAATTTCCTCTATGCATAAGTGAAAATAAGCTATGCTACAAAGCAATTAAAGCTTGTATGTATACTATAGTGTTCATGATTCAAGGGCCATTCAACGTCTGGTGTTGGAATCCTAATTCAAACAACTTGATTTTGGTATCTTTGATTTGGTTGCTCGAGTTACTATTCACGTTCTAGTGTACCTGTACGGTTTTGCTACTGGTCTAGCCTTTATTGCTTGGGCTGGTGATTTGTTTCAGAAGGCAGAAAACAAAGGTATTCAAAGCCAATTAAAGGATTGTTTTTTTTCTTATTTGGACCCGAGGCAGTGATGTTAATTCTTTAAGCTTTCTATATATGCTGTTTTTGACCTTAAAAGTGCTTGTATGCTTGAAAGTTGAACTATCCTTGATATATCTTACTTAGGGATAGTATTTAGAAGCATAACGTGATGTTTTAATGCTGATTTTTGAGTTTTAAAAGCTAAATTTGCTGAAACTCTGATCTGCACTGCTCTTACTCATGAAAAATCTGCAATTCCTTCTTCATTTGCAAGCTGATTTTAAGTTCCTTAGATGCTTGCCTACTGATTTTTGACTTTTTAAGGTCACATATGCTAGCTTTGGATATTGTATGTGCTGTTTCTCCAATTCTGAGTTGTATGTAAAGGAGAAACTATAATGTTGCTCTTACACTAGAGTAGAACTATTATTGCTGTATTTTTGCGTAGGAACTCAACCTAGAAACAAAATATAAGGTTTAGAATGCTGTTTTTTCTGTTTTCTGAGCTGAATATGAAACATATGGCCTTAAGAAAAATCAGCTTTGTTTATGCTTGATTTTCATGTTGAATTGAGTTCCCTAAGACGCAATTTGCTGGACTATGCACTTTAGTGGATAAATAATTGTATAGGAACGGAATTGAGAGCACCTTGCATGATTTTGAAGCGGTTTATTTTGGCCTTAGATGCTAAAATTCTGTCCTGGAAGTGTATTATTGTTAAAATTCTGATTCTGAATCAGGTTTCACACAAAAAATTTGCACCTAAAATCTGAATTTTGTTTCTCATTTGAGCTTCAAGTGATATTTTGTGTAGAAACTGGAAGCAAAAGCTGATTTATATTGTTTTTACTCTTTATTTGATTTAAAGAAACACATGTTTTTATCTTACTACTTCATGCCTTAAGTGAATATTTGTTTGTCAAGTAGTAAGCTTTGTCCAGCCATTGACGTTAAACTGGGCGGCTTATGGGAGGCAACCTATTTTCTTTTTTAGTTATTTCATCTTTCTTTTAAAAATTATTTTAACTCCTAACTTTAAATTATTATTGTACTTTTTTTCCTCTCTTATTGCTGTTGATTGCATTTTTTTCCCTTCTTAATTTTTTTTAAACATGATCTTTAGATACAATTTTTTTTTCCATAAGTTTTTTAAACATGATCTTTAGATACAAAAACATTAATTTTTTCCTCTCTTATTGCTGTTGATTTCATAATTTTTACTTAAACTCTAATCCCCCGCCCCCATAAATTTATACAAAAAACTAAGTAGGCTTCTTTGATAACTTAGGAATCTAGGAAAGCTTTAGATGACTATGATGTTGAATAGGTTTACAATGCTACTTTGAGTTCCACAAATCCAATATCTATTGTGGAACCATGGGGAGATGATGACCTTACTTCTAATCCCCCTCCCCTTCAAACACCATTGTCGAAAGGCAATTCTTATTGTGTTTTCAGGGAATTGGCTGAAGCTGCGAAATCGAAGAATAACGATGGGTACCTTTTCATGTTTTCCATTCTCTGGGCAAATCAAACAACTAAAGATATCCCACCAGCAATTGAATGCCAATACACATTCCACAACACTTATCCAACTCCTTGGCAGGAACACGCTAGTGGCTGATGAAGGCCCTTCAGCCTCAAAATTGACATCTATTAAAAGCTTTGCACCCTCGAAGACATCAACGATGAGGAATAAATCTATTACGAAGGATTAGAACACAAATTTACTCTTGTAAGGTTAAAAAAATTTAACAGGAGGCTTGATCAAGTGATGATGATTCAAAAAATTAAAATGGTGTCAGCTCAATATGGGAGATGCAAGAACAACTCAAGAGGAAGGGGGCGTGGAAGGTGATGCATGTGTGACATCCATCAATAATGATGGTGCAAATTGTAGACTTTTGAAAAACTTTTAGAGTGAGATTATTGTCACAAGCACACCGAGGGTGACTCTTAGCTTTCTTTGCATTTTGCTTTTGTTGTTCTCTACCACTTTTGGGTAGAATCCTTAACTTTTCTTGAGGGGCTTCGGCCTAGTCCCCTTCTCATTGTACTACTCTCTTTTCTTTTCCTTCTTCAATAAAAATATTTTTATATATATATATATATATATATATATATATATATATGTATGTATGTATGTATGTATGTATGTATGTATGTATGTATGTATGTATGGATGTATGTATGTGTGTGTGTGTGTGTATATATATATATATATATATATATATATATATATATATATATATATATATATATATATATATATATATATATATATATATATATATATATATATATATATATATATATATATATATATATATATATATATATATATATATATATATATATATATATATAATATATATATATATATATATATATATATATATATATATATATATATATATATATATATATATATATATGGGATTGACTCCAGTGAGATGACACCTTACGGTGAGATGACATGCTTCGGTCAGATAATGCAAATCTCACCACACTACACTACAAAGTTCACCAACGGACAAAGCATAGCTTACCTGGAAATAAAGCAAATCTCACCACTTTGAACCCCAAAACTCACTTTTTTTAAATTTTAAAATTTAAAAATTAATTAAAAATAAAATAACAACACCGGTCAACCACCGGTCAACGACGGCTGAGCACCAGCGACGGCCGGAGTCCGGCGGGGACTGCCGGAGACCGGAGACCGGAGACCGGCAGCGGCGGCAGGCGGAGGTCAATGTTTGCGGTCAACAGTCAAAGTCCAGTCAGCACCCATTCCTTTGATTTTATTTTTTGAAAAAAAATTCAAAGTGTGGTAAAAATATAGTGAGCTTTGCCTTGCAGTTTGGTGAGCTTTGTAGTTGTCTTTGGTGAGCTTTGCAGTGGCCAGTGGTGAGCTTTGTGTCATCTGACTGAAGCATTTCTTCTCATCGTAAGATGTCATTTCACTGGAGTCAATCCCTATATATATATATATATATATATATATATATATATATATATATATATATATATATATATATATATATATATATATATATATATATATATATATATATATATATATATTATTGAAGGTATATTCAATAATAATAAAATTTAATTATGTAGAGTTTTCAATGGTATTAATTGCATAAAGGAGATAAAGACACTAAAGCTACCAAGATAGCTTTAGGAACATCCGAGTATGAAAATTTCAAGATGAAGGCCGGAGAGTCCGTTCAAGATATGAACAAAAGATTCAACCTCATCATCAACAATTTGAGTAAGCTAAATAAAGTTTATCCTACTAGTGAGATTAACACCAAGATTATATTCTCTCTTCCTAGAGAGGCATAGTCTTGTTGTAAATTTGTTGCCCAAATGTGCGGATGTTGAAACCTCCACCATTTGGAGCAGCCTATACTCTCACGAGCTTCTTTTGAAGAAAATGAAGGAAGAAGATTAGGTTCCTATCATCAAGAAGACCATGGCACTCAAAATTGATGACCATCCAAAAAGCGAAGGAGAAAGTGATGAGGAGCTTGCCATGTTCAAGAGATACAAGAAGTTTATGAAATGGAACAGGGGCGAATCCTCAAAAAGATTTCCATCAAAGAAAGGTAAACCTAATCAAATAACTTGCTATGAATGTAGAAATGTAGGTCATATCAAACCGGAGTGCCCAAAGCTCAAAAAGAAGGAAGAGCTTAAAACAGGGAAGAAGAAGGCATTAAAAGTTACTTGAGACGATTTAAACTCCGATGAAAGTGATAGTGATCAAAGCCAAGAAGAGAACGCAAATGCTTGCTTCATGGCCTCCAATGATGAAGAAGATGTTAGTTCTCAAAATTCATTTACCTCTTTTGAAATTCAAATTACTTTTGATGAGTTAAGGCAAGCGTTTGATGAATGCCAAGAGGACCTTTTTCGAACCATTAGGGAGAAAAAGGAACTCAAGGCGGCTCTTGAAACTTCTCGTGATGAAAACAAAAATTTTAAACTTAATCTTGAAAAGTTTCAAAACCAAAATGAAGAACTTCAAAAGAAAATTGAAATTTTGATTAAAGAAAAAGATAAGGCCAAACGAGGGGCTTTGGAAATGTTTTACAATAGCTATAACTCAACAAAAGAATGGGATAATCCAACCAAAACTAACGAAAGAAGGTATTGGTTATGGTCAATCCACAAACTTGATGAGTATGGATAAAAACCATTTTAATACCTCTAAAACTAACCCATCAAACCAAGCCTCAGCTTCTAAATCAAAAGTAAAGGCTTGCCATTATTGCATGCAAGCTAACCATATTGTGACAAAATGTCCAAACAAATGGTTAGTTGAAATGCGTAAATTAAAATGGGTCAAGAAGGATTCTAACCGGTCGGAATCCAAGAATATTGGATATCAAAAGAAACCCTTTTTGCAGGAAAATAAAAGAAATGATGGCGGATACTATTTCTTTTATTATGACAAAAAACGAAAAGTCAATATACCACTTCCGGAACCTACCAAGACGAAACCCGTATATCGACATAGGGTATTCGTCGATTGGAACCCCAAACCTAAGTCAAAAGTAAATTCCTTTTTGACTAGGTGAAAAATACCACTTGGGTTGTGGATAGTGGATGCTCGAGACACATGACCGGAACAAGAGGATGATTTACAAATCTCAAGGAGAAAAGTCATGGACATGTGACCCTTGGAGACAAATCTCGGAAGAAAGTCATTGGTAAAGGTACGATAGGTATTTCAAGTGATTTTTCAATAAATGATGTTTATCTTGTTGATGGCCTAAAATTTAACTTAATAAGCATAAGCCAACTTTGTGACAATGGCCACAAAATTGAGTTCAATGCAAAATCCTGCGTTTTATATGGCCAAAATAAAGATGAAATCATTTTTGAGGCTAAAAGAGATGGAAACTTATACAAGTTCAATTCCAATGACTTAAGCAACTCAAAAATCACTTGTCTTACTACTTCACTTGAATTTTCAACTTTATGGCACCGTAGACTAGGACATGCTAGTTATGATCTTTTGAGAAAACTTTACTCAAAAGAACTTGTTGTTGGGCTACCAAAAATGAGCATACCTACTTCTCATTTTTGTGATGCTTGCTCCCTTAGAAAACAACATAAAGTTTCATTTAAGCCCATAAAAATGGTTTTAACGTCAAGGCCACTTGAACTATTACATATGGATTTATTTGGGCCCATAGACGTTCAAAGCCTAGGTGGAGCTAGTTTTACTTTTGTAATTGTAGATGATTTTTCTCGTTATACTTGGACTATATTACTTGCCAATAAAGATGATGCGTTTAATGCGTTTGTTAAGTTGTGCAAGAGAATCCAAAATGAGAAAGGTTATGAAATAACCTCTATTAAAAGTGATAGAGGAGGAGAATACCGGAATACCGATTTTGAAACATATTGTGATGAACATGGTATTTCTCACAACTTTTCGGCTCCTAGAACACCTCAACAAAATGGAGTCGTTGAAAGGAAAAATAGGACGTTGCAAGAAATGTCAAGGACCATGTTGAATGAACACAACCTACCTCAATATTTTTGGGGAGAAGCAGTCAATACGGCATGCTACGTTCTTAACCGGGTATTACTTAGACCTATTATTAAAAAGACTCCCTATGAACTTTGGAAAGGTAGAAAACCAAATATTTCCTATTTCAAAGTTTTTGGGTGTAAATGCTATATTTTGAATACCAAGGATCATTTAAGCAAATTTGAGCCTAAATCAAATGAAGGAATTTTTCTTGGTTATTCAACAAATAGTAGAGCCTATAAGGTATATAATAAATCAAATCATAAAGTAGAAGAATCTATGTATGTGAAATTTGATGAAACCGATTCCTTTGGGTCGAGTAAGGTAATTGCAGGCTCAAATGAAGAAAAAGAGGAAGAAGAAATCCTGGAAATTCCTGCCCAAGAAGAAGAAAATGAAAGGAAGGAACTACCAAAGGCCTACAAACACTTGAAGAATCATCCGAAAGACTATATCATTGGAGATATTGAAAAGGGAGTTAGAACTAGGAACAATTACAATCTTTGTGCACACTATGCGTTCGTTAGTCAATTTGAACCTAAGAACGTAGAAGATGCGCTAAAAGATAGTGATTGGATTATATCCATGCAACTAGAGTTTGAGCAATTTGAACGCAACAAGGTTTGGGAACTAGTCGAAAGACCGGAAAACTGACCCGTTGTGGGCACTAAATGGGTCTTTAGAAACAAGCTTGATGAAAATGGTGTAATTATCACCAATAAAAGTCGACTTGTTGCTAAAGGCTATAGCCAAGTTGAAGGACTTGACTATGATGAAACTTTTGCTTCGGTTGCTAGGCTTGAATCTATTCGAATGTTATTAGCTTCTGCAAGTGCTCTAAATTTCAAACTTTTTCAAATGGATGTAAAAAGTGCTTTTCTAAATGGATGGTTGAAAGAAGAAGTTTGTGTTGAACAACCTCCCGGTTTTGAAAATCCTGATTTTCCAAATCATGTTTTTAAACTTCATAAGGCTCTTTATGGACTCAAACAAGCTCCTAGAGCTTGGTATGAGCAGCTTACCGAACATCTTATCTCACATGGATTTGCAAAAGGAAAGATCGATTCCACACTTTTTGTCAAAACAAAAGGAAAAGATCTCATAATTGTGCAAATTTATGTTGATGATATTATTTTTGGGTCAACTAATGAAGCCTTATGTAACGAATTTTCAGGAATTATGACAAGCGAATTTGAAATGAGTATGATGGGTGAGTTGAACTTCTTCCTTGGACTTCAAATTAAGCAACTTGGAGATGGTATTTTCATTAGCCAAACCAAGTATGCCAAAGAATTAGTCAAGGAGTTTAACCTTGAAGACTCAAAAACATATCCGACTCCAATGAGCACATCTTTGAAGCTTGACGACGACGAAAGCGGAAAACCCGTAAATGAAAAGGTATATCGAGGTATGATTGGTAGTTTGCTTTATTTAACTGCATCTAGACCCGATATAATGTTTTCCGTTTGTCTTTGTGCACGTTTCCAATCATCACCCAAAGAATCACATCTTAATGCCGTCAAGCGAATAATTCGATATGTCAAGGGAACGACCAATATGGGTTTATGGTATCCCAATAATACGAATTTAAGTTTGATAGGTTTTAGTGATGCTGACTTTGGCGGGTGTCATATTGATCGTAAAAGCACAAGTGGCACATGTCAATTCATAAGTCATGCACTAGTGTCTTGGTCATCTAAGAAACAACACTCTGTTGCCCTATCCACTGCCGAAGCGGAATATGTGGCTATGGGTAGTTGTGTTGCTCAAATTTTATGGATGATGCAAACACTTAGTGACTTCAATTTAAAATTTTCAAAAGTGTCTATTTTTTGTGATAACTCAAGTGCAATAAATATTTCCAAAAATCCCGTTTTGCATTCTAGAACTAAACATATAGAAATAAGACATCATTACATACGTGATCATGTTGCAAAGGGAGACATTCAAATTGAATATGTAAATACACTTGAACAACGTGCCGACTTTTTTACAAAACCATTGGATGAAAAACAATTTTTACATATTTGTCGGGAAATGGGAATGCTTGAATTAAAGTGATATTTAAGGTTCTTATTATCCCATTACATCATAAAAATAAAATGATCAAATTCAAATGCTCAAAACACGCGTCTAGAGGTCGAAACAAAACATTAAGATGAGGCACGGTACCCCGATCCCGTCCTAAATAGGTACCGCCAAAGAAGAATGAAATTTTGACATTACACGGCACCTGGACACGGTATGGCATACCGTAACACGGTACCAGGGTACCGTTAACACGGTACCTAGGTACCGACCATCGCGACTGGTCAACCTCTTTAAAAACCCTAGACCAATTCTTTTTTGATTCTGCCATTCTCTCTACACTTCGTTCCGGCGCTCCTTCCTGTCTCTCTCTAACGTGCTTCCATTCAAGGTATTTGTTTTATTCACTTGTATCAATTTCACCGTACACTTGTATCAATTCATCCATTGCTTCATCTATTGTCTTCAATTCATCAATTGGTGTCAATTTCTCACCATTTCGCCCAAAATTCATTATCTTCTAAATTTTCTCCCAAAATGAGTGAATTTGTTTCCAATGATCAAGTTGATGCTCAAGCCAGGTTCAAGGCTAACGCCGACCCACACATCATTGAGGGGAGAACTCTTAAACAAGATGACATCCCGGTTCCCATTCTTGAACTAATTCAAGAACAAGGTTGGAGTTTCTTTCTTCAACTCCAAGCCCCCGTTTACCCGGAACTCGTACATCAATTCTATTCTTCGCTGAAATACCATCCCGAAGACCCTTCCATTACCGCCATAGTTGCCGGCAAAACCTTCGGATTCAACAACCAAAATCTCTCCGAATGGTTTCCCCTAGGCCGTCAAGGAGTCTCCACCTATTGCAAAAAGGGGTGGATTACCGACTTATGAGACTTTAACTCCGATTCTTGCCTCCGAGTTCTAAATAACATTGCCCTTGACCATGTCTTTGAGGACCCACACTACCTTCTTCGTAGGCCAAATGTCCAAGACTTACCCGCAAATAGGTTCATACTCCTCAAAATCCTCAAAGAAAATGTCATCCCGGTCCTTAACAAAGATAAACAAGTTGGGGTTTATGAATGCACTCTCCTATATTGGCTACTCACTCACAAGAAAATCAATCTCCCTTCCATCATCCTAAAACACATGTACGAATGCTTCGGTCGCCAAAACTGAAAGGTAACCATGCAAGGATAGGCAGCGGAACATAAAATTTTAACATCCTAACATGATTATCTTGCCCAGAATCACGTACTAAAACTTATAGTAAGTAAGAAATTTATACCTTTTCCGTAAGCGGTAAAAACGAAGAAGTCGTAGGAAGAGCGTTGAAAGTGCAAACGTAACCGTTCAAGCGTCCGGTCTCCAACTTTGACACACAAACAACGCCGGAGTCTACCACAATCTTTATGCTAGTAAAGATTATATTAGTATAAAATATAAAGATTAAAATTGGGATAATAATAATCTTGTATATTTCTATAGAAAATATTTCTAATAATATTTAGAAAATATTATAGATATTTTCTATACACAAAATGATATTAATGGAACACAAAATTTTTTTTTCTCTCACTAGAAATTTATGGCCGAAAACCACACTTACCTATTCAAAGATGATGATCTTCTCATATATCAATTTTTTTTAAAGTGCCGTGCAATCAATGCAAAGAAGAAAAAAAAAATCCAAAGTGATTAATCAAACTTTGTCATTAAGCTAAAGGTTAAAATTAATAAACTATTAATCAAAGATTGATTTTAATCTTTTGAATCCTTATGGCCGAAAGTTTGATTGTGAGAAGTATTTTCAAAATTCTTCTCCAATCAAATGTTCAAAGCGTATTTTATTTGACACCAAAAATTAATATAAAATTAATTTTAAATCAAATAAAAATACCAATATCATTTTTAAACAAGTATACAAATATACTTTAAATAGTTTATGTCAAAATAATTATTTTCATAATTAAAATGACAAATCAAAATAAAATATTCAACATATAATATATATATTAATCGGCACATATATAATATATATAACCGAATATTTATATATATTATTATATTCCAAAATATTTTATTCTACTATTTTTTTACAAATATACAAATTACTTATTATCCCATTGTTTAATCCTACTCCTTAAATTGTCCAAAGTGTGTGACCCGTATATGCACTTATAAAGCTGGCCACAGTATTGGCTCTGCACCAATACTATAAGCAATAAGCGGTATCTAGCAACACATTATTGCCCCCAGATTATAAGTTAAGACGTTTGCACCGTCAAAACCTTTCCACGACTCAAACTCCGTGTAACTGTATCCCTTTGTCTCAATGTCTAAACTTAATGCAAGGGATTAATAAAATCCAGCTTGTATCCATTAAGTCATTCACTGATTTATCAAGTTTGACTAATAGGAACAGACATCATAAAAACATCTCAGCATGGCCATGCAATTTCCTCAATCATAATGGGCCCCATAAGACATTAATCTCTTTTAAAAAAAGTAGTGACAAATCCTATGTACGTAATCTACGTTTCTGAATACGCGCTGCGGCATACCCAAAACAAAGCATGTATACCATCCTTATTTCATATGGCTTAGGACAGTGCATCAAAGTATGCGGGTTCACATATGCAGAAAACATAATACTTCAAGTCGAAGGATAGTTACACCCGTGATCGCGCTAAAGATGCTTAGAGCATGAACTAAGAGTTCAAGCAACATCTTTAGGATGGGTCAGTCCGGCATCCTATTATCTCCAGATAATATCTGCCCATGTGCGGATGCGAACACGCTGTCATTGACTATGAGACTAAGTCAAACATCCAACACACACTAGTCTCACATGCATTAACGATATCCTACTCTCGTTAATACTCGACTATGGACATTTAGATAAATATTTATTTCAAGATGTTAGTCTCATCAGCAGAGAAACACTATCTGATAAACATCTTTAAATATAAATCTAGGAATATAATATTTGTTTACATTAGCATGAGATGTGTAAACATATTATATCTGCCTATACATGATAGGATAACGATGAACAGTTGGCCATCAGGGCACAACTCCAACAATCTCCCACTTGCACTATGGCCAATCTGGCATCGGTCGAATGTCCATGGACCTTGTGTGACCCTCATGCTTTAGCTTTTCTAAAGGCTTGGTCAAGGGATCGGCTATGTTGTCGTCAGTATCTACTTTGCAAATCATCACATCTCCTCTATGTACGATTTCTCGTATGATGTGATAGCGTCGTACAATGTGTTTGGTTTTCTGGTGAGATCGTGGTTCCTTTGCTTGTGCAATGGCCCCACTCCAAGTTCAGTAATGAACTTTTTGATCCAAACAGCTTATTTTGCTTCCTCGGCGGCAGCTATGTACTCAGCCTCTGTAGTCGAATCGGCGGTTGTATCCTCCTTGAAGCTCTTCCAGCTAAAAGCTCTACCATTCAGGCAAAACAAATATCCTGCTTGTGATTTTGAATCATCTCTGTCGGTTTGGAAGCTAGCATCAGTGTAACCGACCACCTTTAGCTCTTCCTCACCACCGTATACCAGGAATGCATCCTTAGTATTGCGAAGATACTTGAGGATGTTCTTGACCGCTGTCTAGTATGCTTCTCCTGGACTTCCTTGGTATCTGCTGGTCACGCTTAAAGCGAATGAGACATCAGGTCTAGTACATATCATGGCGTACATGATGGATCCAATCGCAGAAGCGTATGGAACCTTCATCATGAGTTCCCTCTGCTCGGGAGTAGAAGGACTCTGGCTCTTGGAAAGAACCGTGCCAGGTGTCATAGGTAAAGATCCTTTCTTTGAGTTAGACATGCTAAATCGATCAAGGATTTTATCTATATATGTACTTTGATTTAGACCTATTAACTTTCTTGATCTATCTCGGTAGATTCTTATGCCAAGGACATAACTAGCATCCCCTAAGTCTTTCATGGAGAAGTTCTTCCTCAACCACGTCTTTACAGAAGTGAGAGCGGGAATATCGTTACCCATTAACAATATGTCATCAACATATAAGATTAGGAATACTATTACACTCCCACTGACCTTCTTGCATACACAAGATTTGTCAGAGTTCCTCTTGAAACCAAAACTGGAAATGGTCTCGTCGAAACGTATGTACCAACTCCGAGATGCTTGTTTCAATCCGTAGATTGAACGTTGCAGTTTACAAACTTTGGCAGACTGGCCAGCAATTTGAAAACCGTCAGGCTGTGTCATGAAGACATCCTCTTTGAGGTTCCCGTTAAGGAAAGCTGTCTTGATGTCCATCTACCAAATTTCGTAATCGTAATAGGCTGCAATCGCAATCATTATCCGAATGGATTTCAACATAACAACTGGAGAAAAGGTTTCATCATAGTCAATTCCGTGGATTTGCCTATAACCTTTTGCTACCAATCGAGCTTTGAAGGTATGAACCTTCCCGTCTACGTCTGTCTTCTTTTTGAAGACCCACTTGCATCCAATGGGTTTTACCCCTTCAGGCGCATCAACCAAGCTCTAGACTTGGTTTGTGTACATAGACTCCATTTCAGATTTCATGGCTTCGAGCCATACATCGGATTCGGGGCATGTAATTGCCTCGAGGTAGGTCTCTGGTTCGCCTTGATCTACCAACAAGACGTCACCTTCATCAGACATGAGAAATCCATATCTGACCGGAGGATTACGTATCCGGTCTGACCTACGTGGTATATCTTGAGCAATTTGAGGTTCAATTGCTTGATCTCTTTGCTCATGTTCCAACACTATCGGGACTTCTTCTTGTGGTTCTCGAATTTCTTCGAGGTCTACCTTTCTCCCACTAGAGATAGTAGAAAGAAACTCCTTCTCAAGGAAGGTTCCATTCCAAGCAACAAAAATTTTGTTATCGGATGGATGATAGAACTCATACCCTCTAGTTTCCTTGGGGTATCCCACAAAAATTACTTTATCAGATTTAGTCTCCAACTCACTAGACGTCATGAGACGTTTTACATAAGCTTCACAGCCCCAAATCTTAAAGTACGAGAAACTCGGTTTTCTCCCACGCCATAGTTCGTATGGTGTGCTCTCGACAGCTTTAGATGGAACTCTGTTGAGTGTGTGTGTTGCTGTTTTCAATGCATATCCCCAAAATGATTCTGGAAATGTTGTCCGACTAATCATGCTCCGGACCATGTCTAGCAAAGTCCGATTTCTCCTCTCAGACACTCCATTTAACTGAGGTGTCCCCGGAGGAGTGAGTTGGGATAAGATCCCATGCTCTTTCAGATAGTCATCGAACTCCAGGCTTAAGCATTCACCTCCTCGATCTGAGCGAAGGGTCTTAATACTTTTGCCTAATTGTTTTTCTACTTCGTTCTTGAATTCTTTGAATTTGTCAAAGCATTCCGATTTGTGTTTCATGAGATACACATATCCATATCTACCAAGGTCGTCGGTAAATGTAACGAAGTAAGAATAACCACCTCTAGCTACAGTGCTAATTGGACCACACACATCAGAGTGTATGAGGCCCAATAAGTCACTCGCCCTTTCACCATGACCAGTGAATGGAGCCTTTGTCATTTTACCAAGTAAACAAGATTTACATACATCATATGACTCGAAGTCAAATGAATCAAGTACACCGGAACGATGTAACTTAGATATGCGTTTCTCGTTAATGTGGCCCAAACGACAATGCCAAAGGTACGCAAGATTCAAACTGTTAGGTTTGTTTATCTTAACATCTACGTTATATATTGTGGTGTCCTCGTCAAGGACATAGAGACCGTTGGTCATTTTTGCACTTGCATAAAATATATCATTTCTAAAGACAGAAAGAGTTTTGTCTTTTACAACGAATGAAAATCCTGCTTTGTCAAGGTAGGATACAGAAATGATGTTTCTGCTCATACTAGGTACAAACAGACAATTATTCAAATGCAATATTAGACCACTAGGTAGAGATAAACTATAGGTTCCAACGGCCAATGCATAGACGAGTGAGCCATTGCCGACTTTTAGTTGTATCTCTCCCTCCGTCAATTGTCTACATTCATGCAAGTTCTGCATAGAAGTACAGATGTGAGAACCACATCCAGTATCCATCACCCAAGAGGTGATATTAGACATATTGACTTCGATAACGTAAATACCTGAGTTTTGGGGTTGACCCTGGTAAAGGTCTCTTAAGCATTGTATCATAGGACGCACTTCCATGTCCGCGTGGAGCCTTTGGAGCTCCGCGGTAATACTGGCCATAATGATACACTTTACATCTCGCGCGTCGTCCTCATACTTCTTGAAGGAAGTGAGTTCGGACGCACGAGCATTAGCATCAGGGGTCTTGGGAGGATCCGTTTCGAGGATGTAGAGTTTCCTCTCACAGTTAAGAACGATTCGGAGGTTCATCTCCCAGTCAAGAAAGTTGGTCCTGGATAACTTGTTGTTTTCCAGGATGTAACGCAGGTTGAAAGGGTTGTTGTTGTTTGCCATCTACAGAAAATTTTGCAAACTAGGTTATCTATCATGTTTAATAATTAATTAGGCCTTAATTAATTATCTCCCACTATTTTTAACAAATCAATAACCCTCGATATTGATTCGGAGCTTTCCGGAGAAAACTCTAGTGGGCCAAGATCCATATTTCATTATCTTGCGTTCCGCTTGAGCGTTACTCCACAAGACAACTATTTAGGTAGGAACATAGTTCCAACTCATGAGCCGGGCTCTCAGTTCTTGGTCTGGTGTTGGGCGAACAATATTACTACAATCGGACCAGCACACCTTTTCACCGTACTTGTAATTGGCTGAGGCACATCTTACAAGCAGACTACTTTGGTTAGGAACAGAGTTCCAATTAAATCATAAAGATCCAACTCCTGGCTTGATGAGTGAGTAAAATCATCCGACTTGTCATTGATGACCCCAACTTACTGCCTCTGAGTCGTCCATCCATTTGACCGAGACTCAGTTAAGTCTAACCCAACGTGCGACAGCGACCACGCTATGGCGGTTCCCGTAACCAGCTTAACATACACCGTACTATGCTCTGCTGAGGATGAGTACATGACAGTGCACATTAGCCGGATAGGTGTCGGGCGTCAGAAGGCAACAAACTTAATATTCGTGAGGGATTTATAATTTCGATCTCACCTATCGACATGGCCGCGCACATGTCCATTACTAGCGTTCAACATACATTCAACATGCATTCACAAAACGCAGTAAATAAACGTGTAATGATTGTGGTCCCTAAAAGAAAAATAAAATGATAGCTCCCACTGGCTTCCGGGCACTTGGACTTCAGGCTATCTCCATTCTTTTAGATTTTTTCAAACGGTCTTCAAATCTTTTCGTCTTCTAACCACCACGTGAGAAAAGCATCCTCAGTTGAGGTAAGAGAGAGAAATAGATTTACAACATGATTTTATGAGATAAGGCACAACACGCAGGCCGTATTATAATCAAATAAACTATAGCCACAATCATCCACCATGCATATCATACATCCACACAAGCAATAGAGATATACATACACCGGGTGAACCGCTCTCACCCCAGACAGTTCTAGAAAAATACTACGGGAGTAAATATTTTCTAAAACTCATAAAATTAAATTAGATGTCCAAATAAATCTAATAAAATTTTATAAAATCATTTTATAAAATCTGGATATTCGGCCAGCATAAAAAAATTCCAGAATATTTCAAATGACCAAAATGCCCTTTTGCAAAATTATATTCAAAAAGGCCATTAAAATTTTGAAACAATTTTTCAAAAATCATGAAAATTAAATTTCAACTTCCAGTAATTATTTTCAACATTTATAAACCTGGAAATAAAATTTCCAAAATTTATAAATCATTATTTCCAAAATATATTAGTTAAATCTCAATAAGTTATAAAAGGCCATTTAAATTATTTTCGAAAACATTAAATTATAAAAATTTAATATTTTGAAAAACATTCTTTTATTACTGATATATAAATTTAAAAAATATATATTAGTCATTTATGTAATTAAAATACAAATATATAAATATATATAATATTTCGGTAATAATACCGAGTACATATATAAATATATATTTATTTAATTACTAACTAATATTATTTTGTACAATATATTTGTCAACAACCTTATTCAACATAGAAATAATATTTCTAAGTTTAATAAAGTTCTTTTTGAATTTTCCCATATTTATTTTCGGTTTTCACCTAAATAAATACAAGAAATTCAAAATAGGAAATAATACATTCAAAAATTACAATATAATTTTATCAATCATAAAATGATGTTTTATGTCCAAATAAAATTATATCTACTATTTCTACAATATATATAAATATATATTTCGAAAAATCAAAATATATGTGTGTGTGTCTATATATATATATATATATATATATATATATATATATATATATATATATATATATATATATATATATATATATATATATATATATATATATATATATATATATTACGGGTAGAAATAAAATAAATAAATTTAAAATTCATTCTCAATGATTTATTTAAGTCCAATACTTATTCCAAGACTAAATAAAAATCATTTTACCAAGTTTTTGAATTTTAATCATTACGAAGTTAAAACTTTGACTTTTAAAATTTTAAAAGTCAAACGTAAAACTATAGTTTTGTACGTTGGCTCTGATAGCACTGAAAGGTAACCATGCAAGGATAAGCAGCGGAATATAAAATTTTAACATCCTAACATGATTATCTTGCCCAGAATCACGTACTAAAACTTATAGTAAGTAAGAAATTTATACTTTTTTCGTAAGCGGTAAAAACAAAGAAGTCGTAGGAAGAGCGTTGAAAGTGCAAACGTAATCGTTCAAGCGTCCGGTCTCCAACTTTGACACAGGAACAACGCCGGAGTCTACCACAATCTTTATGCTAGTAAAGATTATAGTAGTATAAAATATAAAGATTAAAATTGGGATAATAATAATCTTGTATATTTCTATACAAAATATTTCTAATAATATTTACAAAATATTATAGATATTTTCTATACACAAAATGATATTAATGGAACACAAAAAAAATTTTCTCTCACTAGAAAATTATGGCCGAAAACCACACTTACCTATTCAAAGATGATGATCTTCTCATATATCAATTTTTTTAAAGTGCCGTGCAATCAATGCAAAGAAGAAAAAAAAATTCCAAAGTGATTAATCAAACTTTGTCATTAAGCTAAAGGTTAAAATTAATAAACTATTAATCAAAGATTGATTTTAATCTTTTGAATCCTTATGGCCGAAAGTTTGATTGTGAGAAGTATTTTCAAAATTCTTCTCCACTCAAATGTTCAAAAGGTATTTTATTTGACACCAAAAATTAATATAAAATTAATTTTAAATCAAATAAAAATACCAATATCATTTTTAAACAAGTATACAAATATACTTTAAATAGTTTATGTCAAAATAATTATTTTCATAATTAAAATGACAAATCAAAATAAAATATTCAACATATAATATATATATATTAATCGGCACATATATATATAATATATATAACCGAATATATATATATATATATATATATATATATATATATATATATATATATATATATATATATATATATATATATATATATATATATATTATATTCCAAAATATTTTATTCTACTATTTTTTACAAATATACAAATTACTTATTATCCCATTGTTTAATCCTACTCCTTAAATTGTCCAAAGTGTGTGACCCGTATATGCACTTATAAAGCTGGCCACAGTATTGGCTCTGCACCAATACTATAAGCAATAAGCGGTATCTAGCAACACATTATTGCCCCCAGATTATAAGTTAAGACGTTTGCACCGTCAAAACCTTTCCACGACTCAAGCTCCGTGTAACTGTATCCCTTTGTCTCAATGTCTAAACTTAATGCAAGGGATTAATAAAATCCAGCTTGTATCCATTAAGTCATTCACTGATTTATCAAGTTTGACTAATAGGAACAGACGTCATAAAAACATCTCAGCATGGCCATGCAATTTTCTCAATCATAACTTATTAGTGGGCCCCATAAGACATTAATCTCTTTTAAAAAAAGTAGTGACAAATCCTATGTACGTAATCTACGTTTCTGAATACGCGCTGCGGCATACCCAAAACAAAGCATGCATACCATCCTTATTTCATATGGCTTAGGACAATGCATCAAAGTATGCGGGTTCACATATGTAGAAAACATAATACTTCAAGTCGAAGGATAGTTACACCCGTGATCGCGCTAAAGATGCTTAGAGCATGAACTAAGAGTTCAAGCAACATCTTTAGGATGGGTCAGTCCGGCATCCTATTATCTCCAGATAATATCTGCCCATGTGCGGATGCGAATACGCTGTCATTGACTATGAGACTAAGTCAAACATCCAACACACACTAGTCTCACATGCATTAACGATATCCTACTCTCGTTAATACTCGACTATGGACATTTAGATAAATATTTATTTCAAGATGTTAGTCTCATCAGCAGAGAAACACTATCTGATAAACATCTTTAAATATAAATCTAGGAATATAATATTTGTTTACATTAGCATGAGATGTGTAAACATATTATATCTGCCTATACATGATAGGATAACGATGAACAATTTTCCATTAGGGCACAACTCCAACAAAAACAAACCCTATGGCATGCTTCTTACCCACATCTTTGCCAAGAGGGAAATTCTTGAGGTGCGCCCTTCTCGTGTCCGCTATCTTGACGCGGAGTGCCTTGTCTATTGTGGCCTTGTAAATATTGGAGAGGAGTACTACATGAAGAAGGAGTTTCAAAATCTTGATGAAGTGACACGAGCGGAGTATGGTCCTCGGCGTTCTATGTCATCTTTGCCTTCCACTTCACGCGCACCCCGGGCCGAAGCCGAAGAAAATGCCAACACGGAGGTCCCCGCTCATGTTCCTCGAGTCAAACGCTCAAAGTCAGCGTCTCATGCTTCCTCGGCCTCTCTCATGCATCGTCACTCTCACACGGCTTCCACTTCCAAAAATCAGTTTAAGAAGTTCATCCTCAAGACCGTGGTGGCTCCAATGAGGAAACTTCAAGAAAGCCTCGATGACCTCTCGGGTCAGATGAAGAAGATGGAGGACCGTGAGAATCACCAAAAGCAAAACGAGGATCGTGCTTCTAGACGCCGCTAAGTGTTGAGCATTTGACAATATTGATCAAACATTATGTATTTAGCCTAAGTTTTAAAACTCTTTGTCATGTTTATGTTTCAAACTCTTATTTATGCATTGGTATCAAACTCAAACTCCTTTGTTATGATTATGCTTATGATTTGCTTGCTTATTGTTTGATTATGCTTGATTTGCTAATTGTTGCCGTGATGAATGCCTATGTGTTGAAACTCATGTTTTTGGTACCCCGCCTTTTTGAATGTTGCCAAAAGGGGGAGAAATTTTAGGCTTTCATATGCATATATTTAGGGGGAGTTTTTGTCAAAATATCACGTGCATGAACTTAGGGGGAGTTTTAAAATCAATATATGCTTTTCACGATATGTTTGTGTGTTTGATTATTATATTTGAAAGCCTTATTGGTCAACATCAAAAAGGGGGAGATTGTTGGCCTTGAATGCGGTACCCCGTAACCGTTTTGATGTGCCAAATAAGTCTTCCAAATGCTACTAACATCATTTACAGGAAGAAACCAAACGCCAAACCTCTATTAGCTTGTTTAGCATCACCGAGATATACTCCTACGAGTTTAGAAATTATTGTGTAAAGGTAATGATATATTTTAATGATTTACTTATGCCCTTTCACTCAAAAATTAGTTTTAAAATGTCAAATATATTCTTAGTTGGGGTTATTTTGAAAACGGAATACGAAAAACGAGTTTTGGAAAATTTACACAGGCCTAACAGTACCTGGCTACAGTGTACACGGAACCATGGTACCGCCGGTAGCCAAGTGAACGTACCGTTGTACGCTTCACTTTAGAAGTCACGGTACCCCCCCTACCGCGTAACGGTACCAAGGTACCGGATGGTAGGCAGAGACGGTTGGCCACCCCCGTCCTAACCAGGTACCGCCAGAGGCGAACCAAAGTTTTGGCATACACGGTACCCCCAAACGGTAGGCTACACCGTGGGTCACGGTACCTAGGTACCGGACGGTACTGACCCTACCGTGAAGGGTACCGGATCCGTTGTAATCACTGTAGCAAATTGCGAATTTAAATTCAAATCACCCCTAATCACTTCCTAACGAATTTTAACGTTAAAAACTCAAATTTTAACATTCCAAACTCCTATATAAACCCCCTCTAAGCCTCATTTTATTTACAACAACTTCCCAATTAAATCTAAAGCCTACTTCTCTATTCTTGAGTGTTCCTAAAGCTTTGTTCTTATTTTTCTTACTCTTTTGAGTAAAAGCTTTCATTATTTTTACACTCACACACAAGGGCATTTGTGATTCATTATTTTATATCTTGCCTATAGGCTTTTGTTGTTGTTGATTTAATCTTTTGTTCTTCTCCTACCCAATTCATATTTGTTATTATTTTGGTAGAGAAGCAACACCAATCTTTTATTGATTTGTAAAAAGTGTGGATAGCCTTTAAATCCTCATTGTAGGGTTGAAGATAGCCTTAAGATCTTCGGTTGTAAATAGTTGAGATAGCCGTAGTAAAATCTCATTTTCTTATTGGCAAGAGTTGTTTGCCAAACCTCATTTGAGTCTTCTTAGTGAAGCCAAACAAGTTAGTGGAGGTTAAATCCCTGAGGAGGAGCCTCGAGGTACTGGAGTAGGGAGTTCCCGAACCAGTATAAAATCGCTTGTGTCGTATTTTTATCTTTTATACTTTTCTTGCTCTTTTTCCGCTACTACTTTGCGCATAAATTTTTGTTTTTACTAAAAACTTGCAAACACCCTAATCACCCCCTCTTAGGGTGTAAACCGACTTTCAATTGGTATCAGAGCAGGAAGTTTGATCCTTTCACACTAATCTTTTACTTCTTTTCACGACACATGGATTTAATGAACTCCCAAAGCATTACCAAGCCACCATTCTTCAATGGTGATAACTATGGCTATTGGAAAATGCGAAAGGTTGTGAGATTCTCGGCCCAAGAGAATTTTAGGGGAATAAAAAACGATAAGAAAAATAACATTCATTAACTTGCTTTTGTCACCAGTTATTAACAGTTACAAAACTAACCCCGGCTTTGCAAGATTGATGCAGTTTTGATTCTCCATTGAACAGAATCCTAGTACATTAGTAATAGCTGATAATGTGGAAAGTGAGTAAAGAAATAAAGGATTGTGGCAGTATTGACCTTCTACTGAGTTTAGAAAGAAAAATAAAAAATATCAATGCAATTTTAAGAATTCACGGGGTTCCATAGAACCCATAAAAGCTAGGGAATAAAAAAGGAAGGAAAATATAGAGGAAAATCAGAAGGAGATAAATTCGAAGGAAAACAATAAATAGGTATGAATTTAGTAATTCAATTTCATACTCCGTATATTGTTTCAAGCTCATTTTACTATCTATTTATTTTTGATATATAGATACTAAAATATCTAAAGAAGTAAATCTTTAAGGAACTTTATCTATTATTTCCTCTGTCCCAAAAATATCGTCTCACTTCAAACGAAGTGCAAAATCTCATCTCTTTTAAAATAATTTTGTTTATAAATTGGTATAGAAATTAAAAGTACAAATTACATATTTCAAAACTACATCAAAAGTTCTATAAACCAAGATGTGACAATAATATTTTATTTTATCCAATGGTCAACGAAAATATACGCATAAACAAAAGTTATCGAGAGGCCAAAATTGTAATTGCGATGGAGGAAGTATTATTATTATTATTGTTGTTGTTGTTGTTGTTGTTGTGGTTGTGGTTGTTGTTGTTATCCATGACAAAAGCAAGTTAATGAATGTTATTTTTCTTATCGTTTTTTATTCCCCTAAAATTCTCTTAGGCCGAGAATCTCACAACCTTTTAAAGTTGGGGGTATATTTTTCAAGCTTTGCTAAAGGACTAAACACCCAAGGGTTCATACGGCATGATCAAAATTTCTTTTTCTATTATACGAGTAATTATCATATATTCATATATCTTATTTTCCTAGTTTCTCTTTTTCCCATCAAGAACCATACATTATATGCGTTGCTTCCACAATGCAAACATATTTGCAGCCGGATGTGTTTAGTTCTGATTTTGAAGGACTTAAGGAACCGCATATTATATACCTTGTTTATTACGTAGTATGCAGTTTTAGTCTGCTAGGAAAGTAGTTATTTTACTGATTAATTTTTTGCACACAATTCTGGAAAACCAATGTCCTTATGCCTATGTAACTGAGTTTCTACAAGGGTTTCTGTTTTGAATTGCAGTTCCAGAGATTGAACAAGGATTGTCAGAAGCTACAAATTCAAAAGTTACTGTTAGTTTTACACCACATTTAATGCCAATGGTAATAATAAAAAATGGCTATGCATTGGAGTTGGGTTTTGGAGGGGAATTGTTATTTTTATTTTTAAATAATGACAATTGTATATGCACTATGATATAGTAATTGCAAATGACTAGAATCTTCATACTAATTCACCATTTCCGTATATATATTTTATTTCTAAAATTTATCAAGTTACAAAAGTTTTCTAAAATAAAAAAAAGAAAAATAATAACCCCTGACCTTTCCTTCAAAACCTTTTAGAGTCCAGCCCAACATAGCCTAAAACTAGCTTCCATCTCCACTATGCTTGGTTGTTCATCTATGTAATTAGTTATGTTGTTTCTTTTCTCTTGTTGATTTGTAGAGCCGTGGCATGCAATCAACTATGTACGTAGAAATGGCTCCGGGAGTGACAACTGATGAGCTATACAATCACTTAAAGAGAAGTTATGAGGTTTGTTGATGCTTGTGTCTTAACTTCTTTCTACTTAATGATCACATTTGTTTTTCAAAACTTGCAAAATTTGTTTCTTTTTAAATATTAACTTCTTCCAACGCTTCTATCCTTGAGTGATATATATGACTTGTTTGTTTAGTTTTCGACACAGAAAGGGTAAAAAAATTTTCTTTAACCCAACCACTTTAACCCATCCAGAACGAAGAGTTTGTAGTATTGCTGAAGGACAAAGAAGTTCCGCATGCCCGACATGTCCGAGGATCAAATTACTGCCTCATGAATATGTTTCCGGATCGAATTTCTGGGAGAACAATTATTATATCAGTTGTAAGTCTGTTTGACATCACGCTGTACTTTCTGAGTATTGGATGAAGCATTTGTTGCAATTGTTTTCGCGCTAACAGTCTGTTTTTTATGTCGCTGCATGCAGATTGATAATCTTGTGAAGGGCGCGTCTGGGCAAGCGTTACAGAACCTCAACTTGATGATGGGTATTCCTGAAAATACAGGGCTACATTGCTTACCTTTATTTCCTTGAGTTATTATTATTATTTTGTCTAGCTTTGTTATCATCATTCATCAACAAGTTTTTTCTTTAGCTTAAAAAAATACGGAGAATTTTTCTCGATGTTAGATCTCCAATTTCTTCTACGCATAAGTGAAAATAAGCTATGCTACAAAGCAATTAAAACTTGTATGTATACTACACTACAAAAAATATTTAAAAAAGAGGGGGATAAGCCTCCTCTTATTGGCGAGAATCCGCTACTAATGGCATTTTAGCAAATATTTAACGGCAGAACGTGACCTACCGCTAATCGGCCTGCTGCTACTTTTTTTTCGGATCGAGAAAAGCAAGGAAGGGCATCAAGAAGTTTCGGCGATAAAATTCACGCTCACCCCTACGCAGTTTTTTGAAGTGAAGCGAAGACTCCGAAGACTTTTTATTTTTATTGAGTCTAGGAATTTTTGTAAGGATGACATTATCTTCTGCACAATCAAATTTTTTCTGAGGGATAAAAATTATTATTTTTTGAGTCAGTTGAAAAATTACTTTTCCTCTGTCCAAAATATTTTTTTACTGAGTCAGTTTCAAAATAAGTGTTTTCAAATTTCTTAAAAACATTTTTTTAAAGATTACACATTTTTTTTTGGTAAGAAAAATATACTTTAAATATTTTTCGTATACATCGTTTGACACACAAAATAATTTTTGGACTCACCTTTTCTCCCCTATTCAAATTCATTGAATAAGGGATATTATTTACTTGAGGAGCGTTTCCTTATTCTCGCTGTCTCAAACAACTAGTTAGAAGCCAAAGGTCTTCCATTTGCGCTTGGCGGGCCCTTCATGTTTGCGCATTATTTTTTACTTTAATCGATTATTTACTCTAAAATAATCGATTAGATCTAATTTCACAGCGTTGGTTTTCTCAGGCAAATCAACTTAATCGATTAAAATTATTCATTTAATTGATTAGTTCAAACAGAACAGAATAATCGATTATTCCCTCATTTTTAATCGATTAATTCCACTTTTGGTTTCAAGCCTTTTCGCTTCTGTACACTTTAATCGATTAAAATTCCTAATTTAATCGATTAATTCTCTCTGGTACAGAACATCAGCTTTCTTCAACGACTTTATTTTCCTCAGCCTATTTAATCCCTCATTCTCCTTCATTTCAACCCACACCTCTTGCACTCCAATATATTTTTTGAGCTATATTCATCCTTTGCTTCATCTTCCTCATCAAAATATTATTTTTGAGTTAGAAATATTTTCTTTGAGTGCAAAAGAAGTTGTCATCCATAGAGTTTAAATCTTTCAAACACTACTTGCTCAATTGTGTGAGCTTTCATTCTTGTGTTGTAAACTCAATCTCTTTTGAGTGTTGTTCGTAAGACTTGTGTGACTCAAGTCTTGTTGTTGTAAGAAAGTGAGGCTTGTGTGATTCAAGTTCTCAAGTTGTACCGGTTTTTCAAGCACCCGTTGAAGCTTGAAGATTAGTAGGACTTTCGAGAGAGTCTCTCGGAAGACTGGATTAGCCACGAGGTGGTGAACCAGTATAAATCTCGGTGTTCTTCTTTCCCTTACTCTCTTTATTTTATTCCTGCGATTCTATTATTTCACACACGCGAAAAACGCATATTCTTGAGAACAACTCTATTCACCCCCCCTCTAGAGTTGCACATTTGTCTAACAATTGGTATCGGAGCAGGAAGTTCTTCGAATACGTTATTTTTTCAGGAACTAAAAGATCAAATGGCATCAATAATGTTCAACGCAGGAGTGACCGAGGGACAATCAACCACGAGGCCACCATTGTTCGATGGAACAAACTACTCGTATTGGAAGGAGAGGATGAGAATCTTTATCCAATCCAACGACTACAAGCTGTGGTTGATTGTGAAGAACGGCTGCGGAGTCCCGATGAAGAAAGTCGGTGAAGTCAATGTTCCCAAAACCGAAGAAGAGTTCACCGACGAAGATTGCAAAAAGATGGAGCTCAACGCCAAGGCAATAAACATGATTTATTGCAGTGTTAACGCGGATGACTACCGCAAAATCTCAAGGTGTGAAACCGCAAAACAAATGTGGGAGAAATTGGAGGTCACCTACGAAGGAACCGCGCAGGTTCGGGAGGCCAAAATTGATCATCTTACTCACGAGTATGAACTCTTTTCAATGAAGGAAAATGAGAAGATTGAGGAAATGTTTGAGAGATTCTCTAACATCATCAATCCCCTCAATCTTCTCGGGAAGACATACACCGACCGAGAGCTCGTGAGAAAGGTGCTGCGAAGCCTATCTCCTAAATGGCGTTCAAAGGTGGACGCAATCGAAGAAGGTCGTGACTTCCAAACAACGACCTATGATGCTCTTCGAGGTAATCTTATTACCTATGAAACCACCCAACTTTCAAAGGTGGTTGAAGAAAGGAACAAAAGGTCTATTGCTCTACCCGCAACAACATCAACCCACAACAACGTTGATGATGAAGATGATGACAGCGACGACACCGACCTCGCACTCTTTGTCCGAAAATTCAAGAAGATGATGCTCAAGAAGGGAGCCAAGAAGAACACTCCACCCAAATGCTATGGGTGTGGTGAAGTTGGACACATCAAACCAATGTGCCCAAAGCTCAAGAACGAGAAGGACAGGAAGACACCAAAGAAGCAGCGTGCTTACATTTCTTGGGAGAACGACGGCTCCGGGAGTGAAGACTCGGAAACCGAAGAAGTGGCCAACTTGTGTCTCATGGCCATTGAAGATAGTGATGCATCAAAAGAGGTAAGTGATCAAGAACCTTCTCCCAATGATCCTTTAACTCTTAATGATGTTGTTTGCATTGTAGAAGATTTGGTAAGAATGTTCAAAAAGGCCTCCACAGAAAACAATGAAGTAAAGCAAAAAATCCTGATTTTTGAGAATGAAATCAAAGAACTCAAAAATATAAATGATAAACTTAAACAAGAAATTATCTCTTTTGGAAAAAGGCCACAAGAACCTTCAACTACTTCTTCTTCTACATGCTCTAGTTGTACATCACTAAAAGCTAAGGTTGCTAGTTTAGAGAGCAAATTGGGAAAGTTCAATAATGCCTCAAACACCTTAGATAAAATACTTAAGCAAAAAATTAGTAATGGTGAAGGACTTGGATATAAGAAAAACGAACCTAGAAAAACAACATTTGTTAAAGCTAGGGGGAATAAAAATGCTAAGATTAATAATCAAACTAGAAAAGCACATCCTAGCAAACCTAGAACTCATTAATAATCAAACTAGAAAAGCACATCCTAGCAAACCTAGAACTCATTACACTCAACCATATAGGATGAATAATCCAAATGTTATTTGCCACTATTGCAATAAGATAGGTCACATTGCACCCGTGTGCTTCACCAAAATTAGGCATTTTCAACAAACGCACACACATCACACATATGCTAACCAAAAAGGACCCAACAATATATGGGTACCTAAACCGTCTCCTTGATATCTTTTTGTAGGTGTGCTTGAAGGCTTCGAGTACCTCTTGGTATCTCGATAGCGGATGCTCCAAGCACATGACCGGAGACGCATCCAAATTTAGGAGTTTAGAGTATTTCAAAGGTGGCAATGTCGTTTTTGGTGACAACAACAAAGGAAGAATCAATGGAAGTGACACCGTCGGAAAGGACAATGCTACAACCGTTGAGAACGTTCTTCTTGTTGAGGGCCTCAAGCACAATCTTCTTAGCATTAGCCAATTGTGCGATAGAGGTAACCGTGTCATTTTTTATTCTAGAAAATGCATTGTAGAACGCTTGTGTGACAATAAGACTATTCTTTGTGGTAGTAGAGTAGATAACATTTACATGTTTGATCTTGAAAATTCCCCGTCTACTTTAGCTAAGTGTCTCATTACCAAAGAGGAAGAAACATGGCTATGGCATCGTCGGATAGCTCACGTTAATATGGACCATCTTAATAAGTTGGTTTCAAAAGACTTAGTAATTGGTGTTCCTAAACTTAAGTTTGAGAAGAATCTAATTTGTGATGCATGTCAAAAAGGGAAGCAAGTAAGGGCCTCGTTTAAGTCAAAGAACGTTGTTTCTACGACTAGGCCATTACAACTTTTGCACATGGACCTTTTTGTACCTTCAAGAACTATGAGTTTAGGAGGTAATTACTTTGGCTTTGTTATCGTTGATGACTATTCGAGGTTTACATGGACACTCTTTCTTGCTCATAAGTATGATGCACTTAATGCTTTTAAGAAATTCATTAAATTGGTTCAAAATGAAAAAGATTGCCACATTTCATCTATAAGAAGTGATCATGGGGGAGAATTCGATCAAGATGGCTTTGATGCCTTATGTGACGAATTAGGCATTGAGCATAACTTCTCGCCCCCCCGTACACCACAACAAAATGGCGTGGTTGAACGGAAAAATAGGTCTCTTGAAGAGATGGCTAGAACTATGCTCAATGAGGCAAACCTTCCTAAATACTTTTGGGCGGATGCCGTGAGTACCGCGTGCTACGTGTTAAATCGAGCCGTCATTAGACCGATACTCAAGAAAATGCCCTATGAACTTTACAAAGGAAGAAAGCCTAACCTCTCCTATTTTCATGTCTTTGGATGTAAAGTTTTCATTCATAATAATGGAAAAGATAACTTGGGAAAATTTGATGCTAAGTCGGATGAAGGAATTTTCTTAGGTTATTCTCTTCGTAGTAAGGCATATAGAGTGTTCAACAAGCGTACTAAGACCGTAGAGGAGTCTATTCATGTTGTCTTTGATGAATTTGATGCTCGCTTGGCGAGAAAAGGTATTGTTGATAATGTTGCAGGCTCTTATGATGATGAAGAAGAAATCGTTAAGGAAAAGGAACCGGAAGAAGAGAAAACACAGGAACAAACGGAGCTTCCTAAGGAATGGAAAACATTGAAGAACCACCCGATTGACAATGTCATTGGTGATCTAACGCAGGGAGTTTCTACTCGTAATTCTCTTAGGAACACAATTAATCACATGGCCTTTGTTTCACAAATTGAACCAACAACCGTTTTGGATGCTATTAATGATGAACATTGGTCTATGGCAATGCAAGAGGAGCTTAACCAATTTAAACACAATGATGTTTGGAAATTGGTACCTAGACCTAATGATCATTCCGTTATTGGCACAAAATGGGTGTTTCGTAACAAACTCGATGAAAATGGTATAATCACTAGAAACAAAGCTAGGCTTGTAGCTAAAGGCTACAATCAAGAAGAAGGCATTGATTATGAAGAAACTTATGCACCGGTTGCACGTTTAGAAGCTATTCGTTTATTGCTTGCATTTGCATCTACAATGGATTTTAAACTTTATCAAATGGATGTTAAAAGTGCCTTCCTTAATGGTATCATTCAAGAGAAAGTGTATGTCGAACAACCCCCGGGTTTCGAAGACTATGAGTTTCCCGAACATGTCTTCAAACTCAAAAAGGCGCTTTACGGTCTCAAACAAGCACCTCGTGCTTGGTATGAACGGTTAAGCAAATTTCTTTTGGACCATGAGTTCAAACGGGGTCAAGTCGACACTACTCTTTTTATCAAGAAAGATAACCAAGACATCCTTTTGGTTCAAGTTTACGTAGATGATATCATATTTGGTGCTACTAACGAGGTTTTGTGCAGGGATTTTTCTGATATGATGCAAAGTGAATTTGAGATGTCGATGATGGGAGAATTAAAGTTCTTCCTTGGGCTACAAATTAGACAATGCAAAGAAGGGACATTCGTGTGTCAAACGAAATATTGCAGGGAATTGCTTAAGAGATTCGATGTTACCAAATCCAAATCCATTGACACACCGATGAGCACCTCTTGCTATCTCGACAAGGATGAAAAAGGTAAAGAGGTAGACATCAAACGCTACCGAGGTATGATCGGCTCTTTACTTTATCTTACTGTGAGTAGACCGGATATCATGTACTCCGTTTGTATATGCGCCAGGTATCAATCTTGTCCTAAAGAGTCGCACTTGGTTGCGATCAAAAGGATAATGCGATATCTCGCGGGCACGTTGAACGTAGGTCTTTGGTATCCCAAAGGTTCGACATGTCATCTTGTTGGCTATTCCGACTCGGATTTTGCAGGTTGCAAACTCGATAGGAAAAGTACCAGCGGTACTTGCCACTTATTCGGTCATTCGTTAATCTCGTGGTTTAGTAAGAAACAGGTTAGTGTTGCACTTTCCACCACCGAAGCGGAATATGTCGCTGCGGGAAGCTTTTGTGCCCAAATTCTTTGGCTAAAACAACAACTAGTGGATTTCAGCCTCATACTTGATCACATCCCTATTAGGTGTGACAATATGAGCGCTATCAGTCTTACGAAGAACCCTGTTCTTCACTCGAGGACTAAGCACATAGAAATTAGGCATCACTTCATACGAGATCACGTCCAAAAGGGAGATGTCACAATTGAGTTTGTTGAAACGAAACATCAATTGGCAGACATTTTCACGAAACCCCTTAGTAGGGAGAGCTTCTTCCACATTCGGAACGAACTTGGAATTTTGGATATCTCTATGAACTAATCCATTCTTTTTATTGACTATACTAATTTGAGCGTCGGAGGCGCGATAAATTCTTTTTGTAGGGCTTTTATTGTAGGTATCTCTTCCCTTGGTATTCAACCGAATTGGACTTGATGTTTTTTTTGTCAACAAAGCTGTAATCGATTATTCCTCGAAGAGAAATCGATTAGTCGCCTCTGTCCCTCTTAATCGATTACTCGTTTCTTTTTAATCGATTAAAATCCAAAAACGTCTTTAGCGCTGATTCACTTTTTAATCGATTAATTTTGTTCAATTAATCGATTAGACTCATCTATCCATATTAATCGATTAACCATCTTTGTTTAATCGATTAATAGTTTGAAAAGAGACGTTTGGTTCTGCTTACTTCTAATCGATTAATAAGCTTAACTTAATCGATTAGCCTCGGCTGTGTTCCCTAATCGATTAAATACTTGTGCTTAATCGATTAATAGTCGATTTTTGCCTTATATCACACCCAGTCTTCTTCTTCTTCGCCATTCCCTTTTTCGAATCAGAGAAACCCTAGCTTCTTCCCTTCTCAATTTTTTCTCAATCTTCATCATAAAATTCTCAAATTTCTTTCATTTTTTGCCAAATTTCATCAATTACAAAAAGGAAGAATGCCAAGGTGCAAGAACGCTTCCTCGGGTCAAGAAACGGCGGCAGAAGAGAATGAGAGGCCATGGCGTCGTGAAGGGAGCAAGTATATTCACATTCAAACGGGTCTCGCCTTCAACACTGGAGCTTCCGTCGAGAGGTTCCACAACATCTTCCTCACGAAGGAGATCGTCTCTCCCAAGATCGTGAACAAGGACCTCTTCAAATCGGCGACCTATACTCCGAGTAAGTCTATGTTTCTTCAGCAAGGTTTGCTTCGTTTCATTCATTTGACATATGAATTTTTCTGTCCAAATATTATACGTCTATTTTATGCAAATCTTCGTACGACTAAGGGAGGTTCGCCATCTCTCATTTCCTATGTTGACGGCAAAACCGTTTTCATTGACAGTGCCGGTTTAACTTCCTTGTTTGGCCTTCGTCGCGGTGAAATTACTGAAAACTTGGATGAAACATTCCGAGATGAGGTAATTTGGCGACAACTCGGGTTAGATCATCGTGACCTCAAGTTTAGAAACTCTAGCAACCCGAGTGTCATTAATCTCACTTTAATTCAACGTGTCCAACAATACATCTTCTCATATGTTTTGTTGCCCCGTGATTCGAACCATGGTGTCGTCAACAAGGATTATATTCGTTTGTTTCACGTCTTATTGAACGATGTCAAATTTGATTGGGTTCACTTCTTTATCGTTGCACTTAGCGATGACACTCATTTTTCCCATCTCCGTTTTGCCATCCCCATTATGCATATCCTTGCTCATTGCAAAATAGACTTTACTCGGGACACTCAGGTGCCGGTCAAGAAGACGTGTTTCATCACTGAAGCCAAGTTTTCCCGGATCGTGTATCGAGAGGAGGGCGATGCTGCACCAAATCTGGACCTGATAGTCGCCGAAGAAGAAGAAGAAAGCCAAAACGAGAATCAAGCTGAGTCATCTCAAGCCGGAGGAAGTCGAGCCACGGAGCGCGTCACTCGTCAACGGAGGACTCGTCCGAGAGAAGAAGCACCGGAACCTTCTTGGGTGAAGAAGATCTTCGATACTCTCACGTGCATCCGAGATGACGTTCGCCAGCTCAACGAGAGGATGACTCGTCTTGAGCAATCTCGCTCCTACCATGGCCCGCGTCACAGCTTTGGCGGAGGAGCTCGTCCGGCGAACTCTCTTTGATTGTTATTTTTCTCTTGACTGATTATGATACATTGTTATTTGTTATGACTCTTTTGGTGGTTGATGATGTTTCCTTTCGATGATGCTAGTTGATATTAACTGTTTATGTATTAATATCATTGTTGGTGTGGCAATATTGTTCTTATTTAGAACATATTGTCCTCTTGTGGCATTTTAAAGAAAACTCTTGCCCTCTTTTTCCTTCAATAGCCCGGCATTGTTTAAGGGGGAAGGTTATCGTTTGATAATGCCAAAAGGGGGAAGGAAGGACCGTTGAGAAAACATTATTTTCAAATTTTTTTTCCGCTTATTACTCCGATAATTATTTTTGCACTTCTCTAACCTTGCAGGGGGAATTATTCTTAAAAGGAAGTATTTTCTGAACTCTTACTTTGCTCTTTCTCAACTATGTTTGTCATTATCAAAAAGGGGGAAATTGTTGGACATGAGTTCAAACCCCTTTATTATTTTTTGGATTATTTTTGTTTTGATGAATGACAAACATGATGATTAAATCGATATTCGAAAACTTTTTTTCGGATCGAGAAAAGCAAAGAAGGGCATCAAGAAGTTTCGGCGATAAAATTCACGCTCACCCCTACGCAGTTTTTTGAAGTGAAGCGAAGACTCCGAAGACTTTTTATTTTTATTGAGTTTAGGAATTTTTGTAAGGATGACATTATCTTCTGCACAATCAAATTATTTTCTGAGGGATAAAAATTATTATTTTTTGAGTCAGTTGAAAAATTACTTTTCCTCTGTCCAAAATATTTTTTTACTGAGTCAGTTTCAAAATAAGTGTGTCAAAATTTCTTAAAAACATTTTTTTAAAGATTAAACATTTTTTTTTGGTAATAAAAATATACTTTAAATATTTTTCGTATACATCGTTTGACACACAAAATAATTTTTGGACTCACCTTTTCTCCCCTATTCAAATTCATTGAATAAGGGATATTATTTACTTGAGGAGCGTTTCCTTATTCTCGCTGTCTCAAACAACTAGTAAGAAGCCAAAGGTCTTCCATTTGCGCTTGGCTTGGGCCTTCATGTTTGCGCATTATTTTTTACTTTAATCGATTATTTACTCTAAAATAATCGATTAGATCCAATTTCACAGCGTTGGTTTTCTCAGGCAAATCAACTTAATCGATTAAAATTATTCATTTAATCGATTAGTTCAAACAGAACAGAATAATCGATTATTCCCTCATTTTTAATCGATTAATTCCACTTTTGGTTTCAAGCCTTTTCGCTTCTGTACACTTTAATCGATTAAAATTCCTAATTTAATCGATTAATTCTCTGTGGTACAGAACATCAGCTATCTTCAACGACTTTATTTTCCTCAGCCTATTTAATCCCTCATTCTCCTTCATTTCAACACACACCTCTTGCACTCTAATATATTCTTTGAGCTATATTCATCCTTTGCTTCATCTTCCTCATCAAAATATTATTTTTGAGTTAGAAATATTTTCTTTGAGTGCAAAAGAAGTTGTCATCCATAGAGCTTAAATCCTTCAAACACTACTTGCTCAATTGTGTGAGCTTTCATTCTTGTGTTGTAAACTCAATCTCTTTTGAGTGTTGTTCGTAAGACTTGTGTGACTCAAGTCTTGTTGTTGTAAGAAAGTGAGGCTTGTGTGATTCAAGTTCTCAAGTTGTACCGGTTTTTCAAGCACCCGTTGAAGCTTGAAGATTAGTAGGACTTTCGAGAGAGTCTCTCGGAAGACTGGATTAGCCACGAGGTGGTGAACCAGTATAAATCTCGGTGTTCTTCTTTCCCTTACTCTTTTTATTTTATTCCTGCGATTCTATTATTTCACACACGCGAAAAACGCATATTCTTGAGAACAACTCTATTCACCCCCCCTCTAGAGTTGCACATTTGTCTAAGTGTACGAATCTCTCCTCGCATGAGCACATCATGAACGAAATGACAATCAATCTCAATGTGCTTCGTGCATTCGTGAAAAACTGGATTTGCAGTAATGTGAAGTGCCGCCGTGCTGTCACACCGGACCATCATGGGGTTCTTATGCTCAACCCCTAAATACTGCAATACATTCTTCAACCACTTCAACTCACATGTAAGGACAACCAAAGCTCTATACTCTGCTTCAGTAGACGAGCGAGCCACCGTCGACTGCTTCTTTATTTTCCATGAGACAGGCGAGTCTCCAAGCTGCACAAACCACCTTGTCAATGACTGCCTCGTCAAAGGACATGCTGTCGAGTCCGAATCACACCATACTGTGAGGTGAAGGCTCCTACTGTCTGCAGAGAGGAAAATGCCCTGCCCAGGACATCCCTTCATATAACGAACAACTCCAAGAGCTGCAGACCACTGATCCTCCCTTGGTTCCTTCAAAAATTGTGCTAAAGTGTGGACTGCGTAAGAAAGTTCGGGTCGTGTAACCGAGAGATAGACCAATCGTCCTACCAACCGTCGATATGGTTCTGGATCTGCAAGAACCTGGAGCCTGGGAACGAGCCAAATGATGATTTGGCTCCATTGGTGCACCCAATGGCCTGGCACCCAATAAACCTGCTTCAGCAATAATGTCCAAGGCGTACTTTCGTTGGCAGAGAAAAATCCCAGATGTACTACGTGCTACCTCGATGCCAAGAAATAACTTCAAAACCCCCAAATCCTTCATATGGAAACAATTTTCTAAATAAGCGTTGAACTTGCTTATCAATTTCGTGTTGTCTCTGGCAATAATCAAATCATCAACATAAACCAAAACATGAATTACTCCTTTCCTCCCAACAAATGAAAACAAGGAGTAATCAGAGATAGACTGGACAAATCCATAACGCTTCAAAGCTCGAGACAACTTTGCAAACCAAAATCTAGGAGCTTGTTTTAAACCATAAAGTGATTTCTTGAGTTTGCACACCACATTAGAAGAGCTTGAGAATCCTGGTGGCAATCTCATGTATACCTCATCTTGTAGATCGCCATGTAAGAAAGCATTATGCACGTCCATCTGATGCAGCTCCCATCCCTTGACTGCTGCTACAGCTAAAAGCGTCCGTACTGTGGTCAACTTGACTACAGGAGCAAATGTTTCTTTGTAGTCAAGCCCTTCAACCTGATGATTACCAAGAACCACAAGTCTGGCATCTCTCCACACTACCATCAAACTTGCGCTTGATCTTATACACCCATTTGCCTCCAAGGGGCTTTTTATGATGAGGGGGGCGAACAAGAGTCCAAGTGCCATTTGCCTCTAGAGCATCAATTTCTTCTTGCATAGCCTTCCTCCATCGCTCATCCTGGTATGCCTGCTTGAAACCCTTGGGCTCCACATTTGCATCAAGAGCTGTGAGAAAACATTTATGTTTCTCAGAAAACTTCTCATATGTGACATACAACGAGAGAGGATATTTGCATTTCTCCCCGACATATGGTCCAACCACATGGGTATCATAATTAGCAAGGCGAACATTCGGATGTCTCTCACGTTGACTGCGTCCCAGGGTTTCCACGGCTTGCTGGGAGGTGGATGGTCGACCGCCATCCGTGGAACAGTCCATGGGGTCGACCGTCTGTAGTTGTTCCGAAACATCAACCTTCTGCCTCGAGGACGATCGACCGCCATCCGTGGCACGGTCCACGGGGTCGGCCATCCGTTCAGCTCCTGAGGCCCCATCACACTGCCTCTCCACGGTCGACCGTGGTCATCTGGACGGTCCATGGGGTCGACCACTTGTATCTCTTCCGAATGGCTTGGCTGCTGCGGTCGACCGTCCCTCCTGGAACGGTCCATCTGTTCTTCCGTCCGCAGTTCTTTATCTTCATCATAAGAGCTAACCTCATTTGTACTTGTATCAAGAGATGTACCTGTATATATCTTCACAAAACACATCCCGGGACACCTTGATTTCTCCAGTGTCCGGGTAGTAAATACACCATCCCTTCTTCCCTTGTGGATACCCAACAAATATTCCAGGATTTCTTCTTGGTGAAAATTTATCACCATTCCTCTTCAAGTTATGAGCATAACATCTGCATCCAAAAACACGAATATGAGTCAAAGAGGGTGGCTTTCCATAAATCTTCTCAGATGGTGTGACCCCCCTAGCAAAGACGAAGGTGTGCGATTGATCAGATGTGCGGCGGTCTCTATACACTCCCCCCAGAACTCAATCGAAAGACCAGCCTGAAACCTCAAAGCCTGACCCACATTCAAAATGTGTCGGTGCTTGCATTCTACTCTCCCATTCTGTTGTGGAGTAGACACACAAAATGTCTCATGAATAATTCCTTGCTCCCGGAAATATTCATTTAGACATTTAAATTCTGTGCCATTATCACTGCGAACACACTTTATTTTCTTCCCAAATTGTCGTTCTACCATAGTGCAGAATTGTTTAAAAATAGTGACAACCATACGTTTGGAATCAAGCATATGTACCCAAACACCTCTTGAAAAATCATCCGCAATGGTCAAGAACATTGTAGAACCATCAAAACTTGGAGTCCTATATGGTCCCCATAAATCAAAGTGTATCATATCAAATTTATCAACAAATTGATAAAAACTTATAGGAAAGCTCCCACGAGTCTGTTTAGCACGCAAACAAATGTCACAACAACTATGACTGCTCTTACTTGTTCCAACTTCAGGAACAAGAGACAAAACATGAGAGGAAGGATGTCCAAGTCGTTTTTGCCAAAGATCAAACTTACTCTCCTTCTTCGCACTGCACACCATCTTCTTTTCAGGCTTCTTGAAGTTATAAAGTCCTCCTTCTTGCTCACCCGTACTAATTTTTGTCTTTAAACACAGGTCCTATAGTATACACTTATCGTTGGCAAAACGTGCCTCACAATTCAATTCCCTTGTTAATTGTGACACAGAGATTAAATGGCAGCTCAAAGTGGGAACATATAGGACATCATGTAGAATCAATGTTTCTGTTAATTTAATCTTCCCAGATTGTACACAAATAATTCTTTTCCCATTGGGCAAACTAATCTCAAATGGTGATACTCCCACGACATCATGGAGTAATGAAATATCACTAGTCATATGATTTGATGCCCCAGTATCTATAATCCAACGCGGTGATACAGGAATACCTAAAAGCTTCATACTAGAAACAGACGGTGATGGGGAGAAAACATGCCGAACAGCATTCCACTGTACTAGAGTCAATTTATCAAAATTTGGAAACATTAAGGATCCCCTCTCATGATTGTCATCTTCTTTAGGTGAAACCACCTTCCTTGGTTGTTCATTGGCCATGGCGGTAGCAGAGTGGCGTACGGCGGTGGTGGAAGAATCAACAGCATCATCAAATCTACCGACGGGACGGTCGACGTGCTCGACCGTTCTAGAGCAACGGTCAACCGTTCCGTTATCGGGCAACAACAACAATCGACTGAAACTAAGCAATGATCGATGGACGCCATGCCAGGCGATCGTGAACAGTAGTCGCTAAAAATCTATAGGTTCTAGGCTCTGATACCATGAAAAAATAATAAATTGGGAGGAAATTCTCTCTGCATTTCTTGTGTTTAATCTACAAAGAAGACATGTATATATAGGTTCTCACAGGTTGAGAAACCTAATCACAAAAGGAAACCAAATCAATCATATACAAGGAAGCTACCAAAAAGAATATATACCAAAATATATACGAATATTCTCTTTCCTTTAACAATCTTCTTTCTCTGATTCTTGGTTCTCTTTTTTCTTGATTATCTTTCCTCTCTATCTACTTCTCAAATTTCACCTCTTCCCAAAGTTTACCTTCTTCATATTCCCTATTTCCTCTCCCTTTTTCTTCCGATGATCTCTCTCAGATTTCTTCCAATTTTATCTCTCTCTCCTCTTACTCATTTTCTGATCCAGGTCAGATTCTCTAATAATATCTCACCTAGTTTGATTCTTCTTCTTCCATAGATCTGAGTAACTCCCTTTTCTTCTTCGACATATCAAAGCAGCACATAATCCATGCTATAAACCTCATGGAGAGTTGGATGGCGGCTGGATGTCTTCAAAGGGTGGATAACTTCTCCAAATATAGATCTCCGGCAAGGTTGAAGCGACAGAGGGAAAGGGCGGGCGGGTTTAGGCGGCATAGGGAATGGCCGGCGAAGTTGAAGCGATGAAGGGAATCTGCAGAAGGTTTAGGCGGCGGAGGAAATGGGTCCGCGTGGCCATGGGCAGTGGAGGGGTTACGTTGGATAGTTGAGGTTGGGTCGGTGGAGGATATTGATGGGCGAAGGGCAAGTGACACTAGAACTCTTTTTGCTTTTTTTACTTCAAGGGTAGATATGTCATTTTGCTCTCCAATGTGGTTTTTGTGCCAAAACCAAAGTGGACAAAAACAGGGGGACGGAGGGAGTAAGTTATACACTTCACACTTTCTCAAAGTGTACCACACAATAATTTTGAAAATATTTAAAAAGTATTCTAAATTACAATGAATAACGGCCAACCTCAATCAAGTGAATTAGTTGGATCGCTGAACTGCGAATCTCGATAAAATGAATGCTCCATGCAGTTACTTTGACTTGAGTATCACGTAGATCAGGGCCGCCTTAAGAATTCCATGACCTAGACCGAGACAGAGAAAAGGTCCTAAGAGCTTTGTCCCTAATCCGTTAACAAATTAAAGCGTCCAAACTATTTATATTTAAATGATAATTAACGTAATAGTTTTATAAGAAAATGAGTAAATGACAAAATAATGGTAAATAGTTTATACTCCGTATATACTTACCTCCCCAAACCAATATTTTAAAAAGTAGACCAGATGTCGACCCGAACGAGCTAGTGGATCAAGTTTAATTGGTCAAGTTGGTCAATTCGGGGTCACCAACCAAGTCAAATTGGTCAATTCGGGGTCACCAAACATACATATGTACGTACGTACGTATGTTTGTATGTTTGTATGTATGTATGTATGTATGTATGTATGTATGTATGTATGTATGTATGTATGTATGTATGTATGTATGTATGTATGTATGTATGTATGTATGTATGTATGCATGCATGCATGTATGTACGTACGTACGTACGTACGTATGTATATATGTATGTATGTATGTATGTATGTATGTATGTATGTATCTATGTATGTATGTATATGTATGTATGTATGTATGTATGTATGTATATAACGAGGAAAGCTTGGATCACTGCCTCATGAACTACACCGAGAGCAAAAAAGTATGGAACTTTTTTGCACATCTAGTTGATTCTCCCATGCACACCTCAAACCTACTGCTCCGCCAACATGCAATCTCATGGTGGGTAAGAGGTAATTTGAAAAGTTTCAAAGGTGCCTTGAGAATTATACTCCCGGGTTTGATCTCATGGAATCTATGGAAGGCGCGTAATGCATATACATATAATGGGATAAAAATGAATCCACACGGAACTATCCACCAAATACGCAAGCTCATTCAAGCCTGGGCATGGACTCACCGGCAAAAGAAGTGGTTGATTCATGACAAAGACTTTGATGATTGGGAGATTGATAAATTCAGGCGGAAAGGAACAAGACATCAGCTTCATTCTAATTTTTAGACCTCTTTTGTATTTCGGTTTCCTCTCAGAAAAATGTTTGTAACTCTCTTTATCTCAATAAAGTTCCTTTATATATATATATATATATATATATATATATATATATATATATATATATATATATATATATATATATATATATATATATATATATATATATATATATATTAAAACAAAATTTTTATTCAAATAAGAAGAAAGAAAGGCATGGAAAAAAAACTGAATGAGAAGTGAATCGAAAGAACTACAGATGGTCATTCCCAAATTATAAAACCCGGGTGCTGATCCAAGGCAAGGTTTCTGGGCATTATTTTCTTTGGCCTTTTCCCATCTGCCCCAATTGGGCCGATGGGTCCAACATACCAAAAGGGCCCAGAATAACTTTTGGTGGTGACGATTTTCTCCATTGTGGTTGATTTGCGGCTGGGCCAGTATCTAGTGATCTCGCTCACTGTTTTAACTTCAAGATTTGGATCGTAGCTTCTAGTTTTAATCGTCCTTGGTGCAGTTCCCCTCTTCCCCGCTTTTTTGCTGCGTCTGTTCTAGACATCTTGGAAGTCGTTAGGGTCCTCCCTTAGGTTACTTGTCTCCGCTTCTTCATAGGACCTGATTTCATAGTGCTGTCCGTCCACCTCAAAAGATTGAAGAACAGGGCCGATAGTAGTTTGGTCATTACCTGCATTGTTAGTTATTGGTGGGAAAAAACTTGTCTAAAAGAAGGATCAGAAATAGTTTCATCATCTCCTTTGATAGAAGGGGATAGCGTGCCATCCATCTCTTTCTCGAGGGAAAGAGTGTGTGCATCACTATTATAATTTTGGGCTGGAAAATCCCCCGTTGTTATAGTTAAGGGAGGGAATTCTTCTTTGTACTGTGTGCCTTCCAAATCTGTCTTGGGGGACAGTTTGTGTGCCACACAGCTTTGTTCATTCTCGAAATTAGGGTCGATGTAAGTTGGATTTTGGATGGTCTCCTGAGCATCCTCACCAACACAGATTTGTTCAAGCTCTACCAACACAGCTTTGACTTCAGCACTGCCAGCTGGCTCGGGAGCCATAACATCCCTACCATTAACAATGGTGGTTTCCAAAGCTTCAACTCTTGCCATATTTATATACATGTCGCTTGCAGATTGTACCTCATGATCTATTTCAAGGGTTTCAGCTCCAGGTTCTTGTATCTGTTCTAGATTAATTGCCTCAGATTTTTGATCAGATTGAATCAAATTTGTTTCAACCTGGGCAGGAGAATTTGTTTCTACAGAAGTATCATTCTCATTTTCATTAGCACCATCCTGATTCTAACCATCAGCTTGTTTTGCCACAAGTTTTAAGGTGGTGTCCACCGTTTGCAATAGAGGGACGGCTACAGCAAGAGCTGTATTCCCAGTCCCTGGCGATTCCTTCACCAACCATCTAGAGGATTTTGTGGCTTTTTTTGCAGTTTTTGTGTCCAAAGGATTTGCAAGAGGGGCAGTATTCAGGGAGATCTTCACCATGGGGCAGTTCCTTACTAGTATCAACCTCAACACAAATACGTGCAAAAGATGGCCTTGACAAGCATGCTGTTGCAGCATCAGTTTTCAAGACTAATCCAAACTGGAATCAATGGGGAATCAAAATTTGAGATTCGGCATGGTCTACCCTTGGTGAATCGACCCACAATTGTGCGAACAAACCTAGCAGACAAATTGTTGATTTCTTCATCTAAGAAGGATATAGCCGATTGGCCTTTGTATTTCGTCGTTGGTTTGTAGTCGCCCTTGATAGCAATGTCGTTGAAGCTTCGGGGATGAGGGAGAGTGGTGGCCATTGCTAGAAGATGGTCGCCATATATATATATATATATATATATATATATATATATATATATATATATATATATATATATATATATATATATATATATATATTATATATATATATATATATATATATATATATATATATATATATATATATATATATATATATATATATATATATATATATATATATATATATATATATATTGTTATATAAAACATACACAATTTAGTAATAGTTTTTAGGTATTTCTTCTAAAAAAATTATTCTTTAGGTATAAGTATTCATATTAATTGTTATATAAAACATACACCATTTAGTAATAGTTTTTAGGTATAATTAAAAACTTTTTTTTATTTATTTTTTGAACTAAATTTATAAGTTCATAAAACAAGTATACTAAATACTACTTGTTTTACTTTTTCTAAGTGATTGAGAATTTTATTGAAATCAACACAATTCATCTATATCCTATTGTGTGATTATGTAACAACGTGTTTAGTAGCACAAATAGATAGAGTATATCTTAGCACATCACTGTGTGTGTGTGTGTGTCTATATATATATATATATATATATATATATATATATATATATATATATATATATATATATATATATATATATATATATATATATATATATATATATATATATATATATATATATATAATATATATATATATATATATATATATATATATATATATATATATATATATATATATATATATATGTTGGAACACGGGTTTACGCCTATGTCGTACAAAGCCGTGTTCGTTTTATGACCGGTTTTGATAATGCCAAACCGCCGTGACAATAACAAGGTTAAACTGAGCAGAACCAAGGCGAAGGAACATGGCATGATGAACTGAGAACCAAGAACCAAGAATCAAGAACGAAGACTTAGAATTATATTGAGTCGGTTTTAATATGATCAAGACCGGCACAAACCTTCAAAACATGGCTCTTTAGGCTCATTTCATCAAAATATTTTTTGCATATTCAAAATGATTTTATTAAGTCTTAAACCTGCCTGAAAACACTTGGAGTTCGCCCAAACCAAAAACCAAGCCATCCGGCATTCGGTCTTCGGAAACCGGCGTTCGGCTTTTGGTTATCGGCGTTGGTTTTTGGCGTTCGAACCAACCAGGTGGTTTTCAACTTTTAATGATTAGTTTTTACTTCTGGGCATATTTAAATAGTTCTCCAACAAAAACGCTTCAAAAACCACCTTTCGTTTTTGGTCGTTTAGTGAAAACCATGCGAAACGGCGTAAACTTGGCTAGCCGTGGTTTTCAACTAAATGACGTGGTTTTCAAAATGTTTTACTTGATTACTTAGCAAATTGCATTAAACAAACATTTTCAATACTTGGTTTTTATTTTTGGAGAACTCACATTTTTGACATCGGCTAACGGCTGACTAAACCAACCATGGGTCTGGCTAAACCAGCCCAACAGCGATGTTGGTGTAACCAACAGCGCTGTCTGGATTGGGTAGCTGAAAACCATAGTTTGGCGTTAAGTCTTCCAACAGCGATGTTGGATGTTAGACATCGCTGTTGAGCCAAGGTTGGATTTCCAGAAACTTCTAGAACAGCGATGTAGGCCTCCCTACAGCGCTGTCCAACCTAAGCCAAAAATATTGTGCATTGGCAGAAAGTTTTTGGACAGCGATGTTGACCCAGAAACAGTGCTGTCAGGCCAAACTTCCATCTTCAAAGGCAGACCTAAACAGCGATGTTCTAGTATGGAACATCGATGTAGAGACCTGACCGTTGGAAGGAATTTAAGGCTAAAACTTTCCTTGTTTGGAAGTCAACAGCCAAAACAGCGATGTAGGGATTTTAGACATCGCTGTTGGCATGACCGTTGCTTCCCATTTTTCAAAACGCAAGCCTAGAACTGCGATGTCCAAGCCTAGGAGAACGCTGTCTGGGTGAATTTCAACAGATCCAAATTTCATCAAATCCCACAAATTGTGCCAATCACCCCTTAAATACTTTGTTCCGTTGGAGCCTATTTTTCTAATATAAAATGGGGTGTTTGGGTCTGTTTTACATATCACATTACTTCACAACTCCTACTCTTTCATTGCAAATCATTCTTCAATTATTCATAGCTTTTGAGAGCCGTTTTTTTGTGAAGCTTGTGTTGTGTTCTTGAGCGTTCTTAGTTTACTCATTATCCACTCTAAAAGAGAGTATTGTTCTTGAGTGTTTTTAGTGTTCTTAAACACTTGACAAGAGAAGGTATTTCTCTTGTTGTTCGAAGGAAGGGCTATTTCCTTCGAAGGTTCGTTGAGGTTCGTGTGACTCGAATTCTCAAGTTGTACGGGTTTGTTAAGCACCGTTAAGCTTAATGAGGTAGTAGTGTAGCTCGGGAGGCTGGATTAGCCACAAGTTGTGGTGAACCAGGGTAAAATCGGTGTGCCTCTTACTCTCTTTACTTCTCGTTTATTCATTTTTTATTCCTGCGATTTTTGATCAAACGCTATTCCCCCCCCCCCTCTAGCGTTAGTCTCTTATTCTAACAATTGGTATCGGAGCCTAACTCGCGTACAAACTTAACCGTTTGAGAGTAAAGCGATCATGGGTTCTTCTTCTAGAAATCTCTATGTAGGAATTGGAGAAGGTCAGTCTACGTCTAGGCCACCACTCTTTGATGGCACCAACTATTCCTATTGGAAGGAACGGATGAGAATCTATATCCGTTCCACCAACTTCCAATTATCGCTGGTCATCAAAAATGGAGAGCAAATCCCAGTGAAGAAAGTAGGAGAAACCACAGTCCCAAAAACCGAGGACGAATTTGATGCCGAGGACATCAAAAAGGTGGAGAACTACGCCAAGGCAATCAACATGTTGTACTGTGCCGTCAATCCTGATGATTATCGCAAGATCGCTTGCTGCACCACTGCAAAAGAAATGTGGGACAAGCTGGAGGTCACATATTAAGGTACGGATTAAGTTCGGGAAGCCAAAATTGACTTCCTAACGCAGGAGTACGAGATGTTCAGAATGAGGGAAGGCGAAAAGATCGATGACATGTTCGATCGGTTCTCAAAGATCATCAACGACCTTCATGCAGTCAAGAAGACTTACGCCAACAAGGATCTTGTGAGAAAAATCCTGCGAAGTCTCACACCCGAATGGAGATCAAAGGCAGATGCAATCTATGAATCCATCAGAGTCTCAAATGTCACCATCGACGGGTTAAGAGGTAATCTCAAAACTTATGAATCTACTATCCTAACCCCATCTTTGGATGAACAAAAGAAGAAGGGAATAGCGCTGAAAGCAACCAAGGAGACTATGGAAGAAGCTTCAAGCGATGACGACAATGAATTCGGGCTCGTCATCAAGAAGTTCCACAAGTTCATGAAGAAGGAATTTGAGCGGAAGGGAAGGAAGCACGACGGTCCTCCCAAGTGCTACGGCTGTGGCGAGATTGGCCACATCAAGCCAAGGTGTCCAAAGGCCAAACACGGCAAGGATAAGCCTGGCTTCAAGAAGCAAAGGGCCTACATCTCTTGGGGTGGCGATTCCGGCGACGAATCAACCGACCAAGAGGAGGACGAAGCTGCAAATCTCTGCCTCATGGCGCACGAAGATCAAAGCGACGACGTCCAAGAGGTATGTAACATTTCTTCCGACTCTTACACTTTTGAAGAAATGCAAGAAGCACTTCATGAACTTTATGAGGAATTTGTTAGCGCTTCTAAAACAAATAAATCCCTGAAGAAACGACTTTCTTTACTTGAAAACGATTTTGAGAAATTGGAAAAAGAAAATGAAATACTTAAACAAGAAAACAATTTTTTTGGAAAAAGAAGCGCTGACAAACCAGAAAGCTCATCGAGTGAATGTGGGTCTTGCAAAACTTTAAAAGAGCAAGTCGCTAAACATGAGAGCACGGTCAAGAAATTTAATACTCCTCACAAAGACTTAAATTTACTTCTTGACACTATGCATTTTTTAAGGAAGGAATAGGTTTTGATAAAAATAAAGCTAAAGATAAAGCCACCACCTAGACAATCATCTAAGGTTCAACATAAGAAACCTAAAAATGAAGATAATAGAAAACCTAGTCAACCGAAGGACACTAGACAACCTAGACTAAAACCTAGGAATGAAAATGGTCATAGTAGACAACCTAAGAAAAATGATTTTGTGCATAAAAATGAATTTTCTCAAATAAGAAGAAATAATGCTAGAGCACCTAGAAGAGGCCAATTTCAAAATTTCCAAAAACCATCATTTTCACAAAATAGGAACAAACTGGTTAAACCTTCTAACTATTATGAACCTAGGCACATGTACAACCCCAATGTAGTTTGCCATTATTGTAATAGGATAGGCCATATTGCTCCCGTTTGTTACACTAGGCATAGGCACCTATCACAAAATCAAGCACACTACCATTACACACCTAACACCCGAGGACCCAACGTAAATTGGGTACCTAAAACTCATTGATGTGTTTCATAGGTATGCTTGAAGGCATCAAGTGTACTTTGGTACCTTGATAGCGGATGCTCCAAACACATGACCGGGGATGCATCCAAGTTTCTCCAAATCAAACCCGCTAAAGGAGGAAACGTAGTTTTTGGAGACAATAGCAAGGGAAAAATTATCGGCGTTGGTTCAGTAGGTAAATCTGAAAACTCCTCTATAGATAATGTCTTGCTTATTAAAGGTCTCAAACACAATCTCTTGAGCATAAGTCAATTATGTGACAAGGGAAACCGTGTGACTTTCGATTCAAAATCATGCATGGTAAAACGCCTTAGTGACAATAAGGTCATTCTACGTGGTGATAGAATCGATAACATTTATATGGTTAACTTAGACAAATCTCCTTCCGACTTTGCTAAGTGCCTCATGAGTAAAGAGGAAGACACTTGGTTATGGCACCGAAGGGTAGCTCATATGAACATGAACCTTTTGAACAAATTGGTTTCACAAGACTTAGTAATTGGAATTCCAAAACTTAAGTTTGAAAAAGACACCATATGTGATGCATGTCAAAAGGGGAAGCAAGTTCGGGCTTTGTTTAAGTCTAAGAACGTTGTTTCAACATCTAGACCGCTTCAACTTTTGCACATGGATCTTTTTGGTCCTTCTAGAACGAAAAGTTTTGGTGGCAATTACTTTGCGTTTGTGATTATCGATGACTACTCTAGGTTTACATGGACCTTGTTTCTTACTCATAAAAGTGAAGCATTTCATGTTTTCAAAAATTTTCTAAAGAAAGTTCAAAATGAAAAAGAAACAACCATAGTAGCCATAAGAAGCGGCCATGGGGGAGAGTTCGAACGAAATCTGTTTTCAGATTTGTGTGACGAACTCGGTATTGATCATAACTTCTCAGCCCCACGTACACCACAACAAAATGGAGTGGTGGAACGTAAAAATAGATGTCTCGAAGAGATGGCTAGAACTATGATCAATGAGGCAAAAATCCCTAAGTATTTTTGGGCGGATGCCGTGAGTACCGCGAGCTACGTGTTAAACCGAGCCGTCATTCGACCAATACTCATGAAAACGCCCTATGAACTATACAAAGGGAGAAAGCCAAACCTTTCCCATCTTCGAGTCTTTGGTTGCAAATGTTTTATTCATAATAGCAGCAAAGATAACTTGGGAAAATTTGATGCCAAGTCGGACGAAGGGATTTTTCTTGGTTATTCTCTTCGCAGCAAGGCCTATAGAGTATTTAATAAACGTAGTTTGACTATTGAGGAGTCCCCTCATATTGTATTTTCCGAAGATAATCCTCGCTTGGCGAGAAAGGCTATTTGTGATGATCTTGCAGATTCATTAGAGAGAGTACACATTGAAGACGATGAAGAAGACACGCCATTATACACCAACCCGCAACCACAACCTGAGGAAACAACTCAAGTGATGGTCGGAAATGAGTACCAAGCGGACGAAGAAGAACAAGAGGAAGCCCTGGAACAAGAGGAAACCGAGCTTCCCATCGCCTGGAGAACGCACAGAAACCATCCACTTGATCAGGTAATCGGCAGCATCAACCGCGGGGTAAGTACTCGTAACTCTCTTAGGGACACCGTAGGACACATGGCTTTTGTATCTCAAATTGAACCTACAACCATTTTCGAAGCAATAAACGATGAACATTGGACCTTGGCTATGCAAGATGAGCTAAACCAATTCAAACGAAATGACGTTTGGGAATTGGTGCCAAGGCCTGATGATTGCACGATTATTGGTACGAAATGGGTGTTCCGTAACAAACTTGATGAAAATGGAATAATCACTAGAAACAAAGCTAGGCTTGTAGCTAAAGGCTACAATCAAGAAGAAGGCATTGATTTTGAAGAAACGTATGCACCTGTAACACGTTTAGAAGCTATTCGTTTACTTCTTGCTTTTGCTTCGTCTATGGATTTTAAACTTTATCAAATGGATGTTAAGAGTGCCTTCCTCAATGGTTTTATTCAAGAGGAAGTGTATGTTGACCAGCCCCCAGGGTTTGAGGACTTTGAGTTTCCCGATCACGTCTTCAAACTCAAGAAAGCGCTCTACGGTCTTAAACAAGCACCACGTGCTTGGTACGAACGTTTGAGTAAATTTCTTTTGGATAGTGGTTTCCAAAGGGGAAAGGTAGACACCACACTTTTCATCAAGAGTAAAAACAATAACATCCTTTTGGTTCAAGTTTATGTAGACGACATTATATTCGGTGCTACTAACGAGTCTTTGTGCAAGGAATTCTCAACACTAATGACTAGCGAATTTGAAATGTCAATGATGGGCGAGCTCACATTCTTTTTGGGACTCCAAGTTAAGCAAATGAAAGATGGCACGTTCATTTGCCAAACTAAATACTGCAAGGAGCTCCTAAAACGGTTTGAAATGGACAACGCCAAAGCCATGGCGACCCCGATGAGCACGTCTGATCATCTTGACAAAGACGAGAAAGGTAAGGAAGTAGAGGTCAAAAAGTATCGAGGTATGATCGGATCCCTTCTTTATCTTACTGCTAGTAGGCCGGATATCATGTTTAGCGTTTGCCTTTGCGCAAGGTATCAATCATGTCCGAAGGAATCGCACTTAACGGCGGTAAAACAGATTATGAAATATCTTGCCGGCACGGTAAACGTTGGACTGTGGTATCCAAAAGGCTCTTCTTGTCATCTCGTTGGCTATTCCGACTCCGACTTTGCTTGTTGCAAATTAGACCGTAAAAGTACGAGTGGGACTTGCCACTTACTTGGTAGCTCTCTAGTCTCATGGTTTAGTAAAAAGCAAGTCAGTGTTGCGTTATCCACAACCAAAGCGGAATATGTAGCCGCCGGTAGTTGCTGTTCTCAAATTCTTTGGATGAAGCAACAACTCGTGGCCTATGGCCTTAGTATCAATCACGTCCCTCTTCGTTGTGATAATACTAGCGCCATAAGCTTGACGAAGAACCCCGTTCTTCACTCAAGGACGAAACACATTGACATTAGGCATCATTTTATTAGAGATCATGTTCTCAAAGGTGATGTCGAAATTGAGTTTGTTGAAACACACAACCAATTAGCCGACATTTTCACAAAACCTTTAGAGAAAGAGTCGTTCTTCCACATTCGAAGTGAACTCGGAATCCTTGACTCCATGATGATCTAAGTTATGCATCTAAACTTATTAAACGCTTACTAACTTGAGCGTCAGAGAACTTTTTTCTTTTTTGCAGGTACCCCGTTCATGAAATCAGGAGGAACCATGCAAATAGCGCCGTCCAGGAGACCAAACAGCGCTGTTGAGGAAAACATCGTCAACCAGAAAGTCTGCCAACAGCGATGTACAAGACCTCAACAGCGCTGTCCCAGGGAGTCCCTTAAATCTTCACTTTCCAGAAACTTTTTGAACATCGATGTTCCTTTTTAAACATCGCTGTCTACCCAAAACATTTTGTTTTCAACCAAAACCAGAATCTTTTTTAACAACGATGTCTTACCTTCAACATCGATGTCCACTTTTACAAATTTTTTCCTCTATCGCAAAATAGAGATGTAGAGAAACCCAACAGCGCTGTTCTAATGGGTTCAACCCCTTACACAATTCCAGAATGATTTGGAACATCGCTGTAGGGAACCCAACATCGCTGTCCATTTAACACTTGTTTTTAAAACTTGACGCATAACAACTCTGTCCAGAGGCTCAACAGTGCTGTCCCAACAGCGATGTAGCCTTTGGAACATCGTTGTTCTAGATAAATTTTTCAAAAAAAATATCCGTTGGCACCAACATTAATTGATCCAACAGCCATATTTTTGAAAATATGGACGTTAGAGACCTCTTTCTCTATAAATTGGGACCCCCTCTCTTCAACTTTACACACACAAACACAATTCTCTTCAACATCTTTCCTTATTTCATCATCTCTACTCTTTTCTCTTGAGTTTTCTTTTCATGGGCAAGGACAAGAGCAGGGCTGCCACCTCCGGGAAATCAAAGTCCAAATCCCAGGCGCCTACGACATCCACCAAGGAACGCCTCTACTATGGCGACGGATCATACCTCTGGTTCGATTCTGAGGAGGAGCGCACCCGCTTTCTCACCTTCTTCTCTAAACGGGTCGTGGCTCCTCCACGGATCATCCCGGAGCGCTACCCGGAGCTGCAAGGCTACAACGACCTCGACGCGCAGCTTCATCAGGCCGGCCTTTGGCCTTTCGTCTCCCGGGCTCGGAAGGAGATCAACCCGGCGCTGATTCGGGTCTTCTACTCCAACCTCTGGCGTGAGGGCGACGTGCTCCACTCTCTTGTCAAGAGCACGCCGATAGAGCTTTCAATTGAGCAGCTTGGGCGCATCGTCGGCCTCCCCTACCAAGGCGAGGACGTCTCCCACTATGGTGGAGAGGACTGGGTGCTCAACAACGAGGGCCTTATCCTCAACGAGCTTGGCATCACCGAGCTCATCCGCCATGCCTCGGGCCGCCCCACCATCCACTCCGCTAACCCCGAAGGCCGTCTTCTTCTCTACATCGTGTCCCGAATCATCAAGCCCTGGAAGCATGGCCACACAATCATGTCCGGTGAGGACCTCAAACTCATCCATGCGATCATGCACTCGGCCCCAATCAATTGGGCAAAGTTTGTCATGATCAACATGACGATTGCCGCATCCACCGACCACGATCACCTCCTCCCGTACCCGTTCGTGGTGATGGACATCCTTGAACGGTTCAAGGTGACCACCACCATTTTCCCACTCACAAAGGCCACGAAGATTTGGGCAATCAGCACCCAAACCTTCAAGAAGTGGTCGGACAACGCCGGACCTGCCACTGCCGTGCCACGGCCCCGTTCTGCTACTGGCCCAGCCAAACCACAGGCCCGAACCAACCTTGCCTCCATTGCTGACTCCCTCAACCGGCTGCACTTCAAAGTTGATGCGATGGATGGCTACCTTGAAAGACTTGACGAGGCGGTCTAACGCCAAGGGTACGCCATGAACGCGTACTTCCAACGTGTTAACTACGTCCCCCTACCGTACCATGACACGTTCTTTGGGCAGGTGTACGGTGACGAGGACGAATACGATGCCTCCTACGACCCGTCAAGCTCCCCGGACAAGGACGAGTTCGACGACGCCGTTGACGGTGATGAGATGGACGACGGCGACGAGGAGGAGGAAACCGAAGACGAAGACTAGGACGCCCCTAGAATTTCTATCTCTTTTATTTTAATTATCCTGTTTTTTTAATGCTTCCGTTGTACTCCGCTATTTCCCTTTTTCAATAAATAAAAGTTATCCTTTATCTTTTTGTTAATGTCAAAAGGGGGAAGAAAAGGGCTATGCATACACTAAGGGGGAACGTCCCTAAAAACGGGATCGTTTGATTTTAATATGACAATTTTTTTAAGCACAAATTAAGGGGGAACTTTTTCACTCTTTTCAAAGTCAAATATACCTTAGTATTCATATTCCCGTCTTGTTTGCCATTATCAAAAAGGGGGAAATTGTTGGAACACGGGTTTACGCCTATGTCGTACTAAGCCGTGTTCGTTTTATGACAGGTTTTGATAATGCCAAACCGACGTGACAATAACAAGGTTAAACTGAGCAAAACCAAGGCGAAGGAATATGGCATGATGAATTGAGAACCAAGAACCAAGAATCAAGAACGAAGACTTAGAATTATATTGAGTCGGTTTTAATATGATCAAGACCGGCACAAACCTTCAAAACATGGCTCTTTAGGCTCATTTCATCAAAATATTTTTTGCATATTCAAAATGATTTTATTAAGTCTTAAACCTGCCTGAAAACACTTGGAGTTCGCCCAAACCAAAAACCAAGCCATCCGGCGTTCGGTCTTCGGAAACCGGTGTTCGGCTTTCGGTTATCGGCGTTGGTTTTTGGCGTTCGAACCAACCAAGTGGGTTTCAACTTTTATGATTAGTTTTTACTTCTGGGCATATTTAAATAGTTCTCCAACAAAAACGCTTCAAAAACCACCTTTCGTTTTTGGTCGTTTAGTGAAAACCATGCGAAACGACGTAAACTTGGCTAGCCGTGGTTTTCAACTAAATGACGTGGTTTTCAAAATGTTTTACTTGATTACTTAGCAAATTGCATTAAACAAACATTTTCAATACTTGGTTTTTATTTTTGGAGAACTCACATTTTTGACATCGGCTAACGGCTGACTAAACCAACCATGGGTCTGGCTAAACCAGCCCAACAGCGATGTTGGTGTAACCAACAGCGCTGTCTGGATTGGGTAGCTGAAAACCATAGTTTGGCGTTAAGTTTTTCAACAGCGATGTTGGATGTTAGACATCGCTGTTGAGCCAAGGTTGGATTTCCAGAAACTTCTGGAACAACGATGTAGGCCTCCCTACAGCGCTGTCTAACCTAAGCCAAAAATATTGTGCATTGGCAGAAAGTTTTTGGACAGCGATGTTGACCCAGAAACAGTGCTGTCAGGCCAAACTTCCATCTTCAAAGGCAGACCTAAACAGCGATGTTCTAGTATGGAACATCGATGTAGAGACCTGACCGTTGGAAGGAATTTAAGGCTAAAACTTTCCTTGTTTGGAAGTCAACAGCCAAAACAGCGATGTAGGGATTTTAGACATCGCTGTTGGCATGACCGTTGCTTCCCATTTTTCAAAACGCAAGCCTAGAACTGCGATGTCCAAGCCTAGGAGAACGCTGTCTGGGTGAATTTCAACAGATCCAAATTTCATCAAATCCCACAAATTGTGCCAATCACCCCTTAAATACTTTGTTCCGTTGGAGCCTATTTTTCTAATATAAAATGGGGTGTTTGGGTCTGTTTTACATATCACATTACTTCACAACTCCTACTCTTTCATTGCAAATCATTCTTCAATTATTCATAGCTTTTGAGAGCCGTTTTTTTGTGAAGCTTGTGTTGTGTTCTTGAGCGTTCTTAGTTTACTCATTATCCACTCTAAAAGAGAGTATTGTTCTTGAGTGTTTTTAGTGTTCTTAAACACTTGACAAGAGAAGGTATTTCTCTTGTTGTTCGAAGGAAGGGCTATTTCCTTCGAAGGTTCGTTGAGGTTCGTGTGACTCGAATTCTCAAGTTGTACGGGTTTGTTAAGCACCGTTAAGCTTAATGAGGTAGTAGTGTAGCTCGGGAGGCTGGATTAGCCACAAGTTGTGGTGAACCAGGGTAAAATCGGTGTGCCTCTTACTCTTCTCTTTACTTCTCGTTTATTCATTTTTTATTCCTGCGATTTTTGATGAAACGCTATTCCCCCCCCCCCCCCCCTCTAGCGTTAGTCTCTTATTCTAACAATATATATATATATATATATATATATATATATATATATATATATATATATATATATATATATATATATATATATATATATATATATATATATATATAACACAATACCTGCATTTGCAGTAGTAAACGTTGGCACAACTCGTTATTAGGATCTGTTCCGCGGGACTTATTTTTTCTGTTTATTACTTATTCTTGTTAAAATCAAATCTGATTAGATCTAATTTGATCAGGTCCAATCAGATCATATGAAATCCAATCAAATCAGATCAAGAAAAAATAATCCAAATAATACTGATACTTTTAAGGATTAAGTAATAATTACCATTCGATTATATCACATTACTTTATTTAAAGCTACACACTCCTAAATAGTAAATATTAATTAATATTATAACTTTAGTTATTATTATTATTACACCGTATTATTTTAGGAAAGATGAAGTATTATTATTGTTATTATTATTATTTATTATTATTATACCAACTACAAACTATTATTACTAGTAATTGCTTAGCTTGTAAAAATGATGTATGAATTGAAAGCAATATTAGGATTTAGAAAGTTCTAGTTTTCATATTTTAAAAGAGCCTTTTTAAAATGTTTGTTTATAACAATTTGCATCCCCCATTCCTCACCATTTGAACTAAAAGATAACAATTTGTTTTTTCAAGTAGACTCATCTTGCACTTGGACTTAATTAAAGATGCATTGTTATATTTTAAAATAGGCATTATTCTACGTATTTCTAACATATATTCAAATATATCACAAAACTTTTTAAATGCATCATCGTTTACATAAAATTCACTTTCTAAAATATACAGATGCATGCATCATATTGTGTCGGAAGAATTTCCTAATAAGATGAATCAACATAGTTCAAAGAAATTTTTGAACATTTTAGAAAAAATCCAAGACATTATTTTAAAAAAGATTTGACGTTTTTGTAACAAGTCATAGGAGGAATTCATATTCATTGCAACTCACCTAAGAATTAGATAGTTTTATCGTAAGGGAAAAAAGATTACGGAGTATTAGATTTTTTTAGTGCAAAAGAAGATGAGATAATTTCATTGCATATAAGGAATTTACATGAATCAGGCCCCAAATATAATGGAAAATCGCCACATGTGGCTAAAATCACGGAAAACTAACCAATTGGAAATTCGCCCAAGTCAAATATCCCTTTTACCCTTTCCTATGCGTGAAAAAAATTAGATAAACTCCTTTGATCGGACGCTCACCATTCATTCTCATTTCTTTCATAAGATTGCATTCTCACTGGAACCGATATATATATATATATATATATATATATATATATATATATATATATATATATAAGGGGTGATTCATGTGAGAATGGTGTTTGGTGAAAGAAATAAGAATAAGTATCATCCGTTTGATTAGTGGCACTGGACGATCAAGATTTAGTAGTGCATTTAATGACTCAAGTAATTTATTTTTGTAAGGTAATCACGAGAGAGCTAATAATTAGGAAGAGTGAGTTAATAGGGGCATAAGAGTCATATGTTAGTCTAGTCCAATTTTGATCCGGTAAAATTGCATCCCCCATTCCTCACCATTTGCGCGATTCCTCAATTGGGATAAACTATTACTCCCTCCGTCCCAAAAAGTTTTTCCTGTTTCATTTTTTGCGCATCTCATAAAACATTTCTACCGACATCTAAAATGTCTAAAATTTATAACATTTCTTCTTTATAGTGGGTAGAAGTTATTTTGAAAGTTTTTTTGGCATTCAAGGCGGGATAGAAGTGTTTTATGGGATGCGCAAAAAATGAAACAGGAAAGACTTTTTAGGACGGAGGGAGTATTATATTTAAATATTAATTTCATTTCATTTAACTATATTTTAAGAAAAGAATTTTCATTTTCATTTTTTCAAAGTTATCACACGAAGATGCATTTTAATACCCAGAGTCCCACACTTACATATGTAAGGCAAATAATGTATGGTGATTGCCCAGTTGCCCACATATGTATTGTGAATTGTCTTTTAGATTATATTAAAATATTATTATAGGCTTTTTAATATTTCACTTTTCTAGATCAGATTTATTTAATAAGAATGCAGTGTTATACAAATTTGTGAAATAATTTACCTTTGCGGGACTCGAACCCACATTTGTAGTACTACTACTCCCATTTGAGCTAATATGCAATGAGTTCTTTTTTCAAAGTGACTCTCATCATGCACTTGAACCAACTAAATACAAATTTTAGTCTTTTAAAATTGACATCATCCAACATATTTTAAACTCATATTCAAATGTATCACAGAATAATTTAAATGCATCACAATTTGCTAAAAAATTGTGAATTAGAATTAGAATGTATATAAGCATCATATTTGTGTCGGGAAAAGTTCACCATTAGGTTCATCTATCAACTTTGGTTCTGAAAATGTACAGTAACAAAATTCATTATCTTTTACCTTGGTTCTAAGAATGCATTATCTTTTCATCCAAATGCATTATCTTTTAATGCCTGTAACGATTCATAAACCCGGGGTAATTAACAGTGAACAAATAAGGCTCCAATATTTCAAATAGGTTTTAAATCCCGTAGAAGTAAGCAATTCACTATAAGCATTAAATCAGCAAGAACACCACAATTGCAACCATCACAAAGGTGAATGAGCCCACATCAAACACATGAACTATTCACAAATCATAATGCACTACAAATTCTATATAATGCACTAACAATTCTTTATAATGCACTAAAATACATATTTTGGTGATTCAAAAATTATGGTTATGAAAATAAAAATTAGAAAATGATTTAAGAAATTTAGATTAAAAATGACAAATTTGTAAATCATAGATGCACGAAAACAGACAAAAAAATATAATAAAGATGAATGTCAAGCATGTAATTGATGCAAAACATATAAAAAATAAAATAAAAAGTGATTGGTAGCGCAATAGTTAGTCTAGATCAGACCACTAATGAGAGTGAAATAATTTGAGAAAGCTTATTTACCTAAATGATGAGGACGATTGAGAACATGAAATAAAACATACCTGATTGTGTTGTAGAATCTATTAGAATTTATTTCGTTTGAATGCTTCAAGATGTTTGAGAATGATTTCTATGTTAATGAAATTAACCAATGATTTGGTGCAAATGGAAAAATCGAAAGAGTAAGAAGATGAGATCTTGCGTAGATCTGAAACGGAAAGAGAGAAGAGATAGTGCGCTACAGAGTTACGATAAAAAAGGATATGTACGACTAAAAAGAGAAAACCCCAAAATGCCCAAACCGCGAGAAGAGAGTAGGTTGCGGATCTAGCCAGATCTAACGGTCTGGAGTCATTCTTATTTCTTTCATAAGATTTCATTATCACCGGAACCAAAATCTATATATATATATATATATATATATATATATATATATATATATATATATATATATATATATATATATATATATATATATTATATATATATATATATATATATATATATATATATATATATATATATATATATATATATATATATATATATATATATATATATATATATATATATATTATATATATATATATATATATATATATATATATATATATATATATATATATATATATATATATATATATATATATATATATATATATATATATATATATATATATATATGGTAGATAGAGTATTAATAAAATACACATACATATATCACCCTTTGGGACCTGTACCGAAAAAAAATCAGATCAGTTTTTTTTCCTGAAAAACAAGGGATTTGTAAAGAATATCAAATCCACATACAAAGTATTAGTTAGTTCAGAGTACTTATGTATAATTAAGGTTAAATATTAAAAATGTTCAACCCATCAAAGTTGACTAGCTACCACCGCTGCTGCGAATTCGTCTACATGCGGATGCGGTTCAAATTATTTGAACATCCCTCCCTCCGATCCTCCTTCCATAATTATGTTTTTATTCATTTTTTCTCACTAAAATTATTTTTAAAAAAATAAAATTATTTCATTGATATGTAACCAAAATAGAGATAAATAATATTAAATATAAAACCTTTTATAAAGTAAATTTCAGTGCGATGCATCCACATACTTCATGTACGAATGGTAGAAACATACTTCCTCCGTCCCCAATTTGATTACAATTTTTTTCTCTCTTATCTCAATAACTTTTATATTTGTTTATGCGATTTTATTAAGTATTTAATAAAATAAAATATTTTTGTCACCTCTTGTTTTGCAAAACTTTTGATGTAGTTTTTTAATATGTAATTTTTATTTCTTATCGATATATCGATTTATAAATAAAATGATTTCTAAAAGTGAGATATTTCTTATCATAAATCCCAATTTGTAATCAAATTGGAAACGGATGGTGTAGAAGGATATAAGGGGGTGTAGACTTTGGTGTGAATCCTGGTGTAAATCTAACATTTTTCAATTGATTTTATTTTTAGACCTTCTAAGTACAAAAAAAAGCTTATTTGATTAAGAGGCTCTTTTTGAAATATGCTATCAGTCCTATCAGTGTGAATGTTTATAATATTTAATTTAATGGATGTATGTGTCAGTTGTTTGTTAAGCTTTCTCAGTTTTTTTTTTTACTTTTATGAAACCTAAAGAATTATTGAAAATAAAAAAAAAGGATATGCTAGGGGTACACCAAAGGTGTACTCCAAATGTACACCACTTGCTTTTACACCATTCATTTTATTTTCTTTTTATTTTTTACTTTTTTGAAATTTTCTTACCTTTTTAGTGTGGTGATGGAGGGGGTGGGGGATGTTTGGGGTACACTTTTGGTGTACCCCTAGCATTTTCCATAAAAAAATTATGGTTAAAGTATGTTTAGAGGAAAGAACATTTTTTTGTGAACAACATGATCTAGCTATAAGTGGAAATAAAATAAATAAAATTTAGACATTTTAAATTTTTTTTAAAAAAATTTACATAGATAATGAATACTCTATGTGACTTGAATTGATCTTATCACATTCTAAGGTTCGGACAAAAATAATTTTTACATTTCTATACTTTTTAATAGGGTGAAAAATTTATGCTCTATAATCTCTTTTTTTCTAAACAAATTTTAACAATTATAATCTAATTTTTCCACTTTTTTTAAAATTTCATGAAATCAAATCAAATTAGGATGATTAATTCGAAAAATGGAGTAAATAAAATGATAAAAAAATAAGTCAAACATGTACACTAAAAAATGAATGAAACAGGGCAAGTATTTGATTGACCACAAGACCAGCCGCCAAGGCGCCAAACGGCAGCCGCCCCATCATATCTATAAATACCTTCCTTTCCGTTTCTTTCTTCCTCGCTCAAATCCGACGATCAAACGCCTCAGAGCCATTGAAATTTGAAGGAAATCGTCGTCGGATTTGCAGGAATGGATGTTCGCCGGCGATCAAGCAAGCCCTGTTGCTCCGGAAATTCCCTCGACGCCGGCGAGCCCCTCAAACCCCACAAACAGCACTCCCCCAATGGTTCCGACGCCGTCGCCTTCTCCCTGTACCTCGCGAATGGAGTCTTCTTCACCATGTTCTTCTCTGTGATGTACTTCCTCCTTCAGCGATGGCGGGAGAAGATCCGCAACTCCACTCCGTTGCACGTGGTGAGCCTGTCCGAAATCGTGGCCTTGTTAGGTTTGTTCGTGTCCGCCGTTTACCTTCTAGGGTTCTTCGGAATCGGATTCGTCCACTCGTTTATCTTTAAGGGGAACCAGGATCTATGGGATGTGGAAGACGAGAGCGATGAGAAATTCATCTTGGAAGATGACAGCCGCAGTGGGAAATGGCCCGCAGCCACTACTCTTGGCTGCTCGGTCCCTGCACCACCTGCTCGAAAAATTGCCGCAGTGGTTCCCCAGCATCCGGCCAAGGTGGAGATGATGGGTTATGAGAAACCTGCTCCTGTGATCACATCTGAGGATGACGAGGAGATCGTCAAGTCAGTTGTGGAGGGGAAAACACCTTCCTACTCATTGGAATCAAAGCTTGGAGACTGCAAGCGGGCTGCTTCAATTCGGCGCCAGGCGTTGCAGAGGATCACTGGGAAGTCACTGGAAGGTCTTCCACTTGAAGGGTTCAATTACGAGACCATTCTTGGGCAGTGCTGCGAGATGCCGGTGGGGTACGTGCAAATCCCAGTGGGAATTGCTGGGCCATTGTTTCTTGATGGGAGGGAATACTCTGTCCCAATGGCCACCACTGAAGGGTGCCTGGTTGCTAGCACCAATAGAGGTTGCAAGGCCATTGCTGCTTCCGGCGGTGCCTTCAGTGTGCTTCTCAGAGATGGGATGACTAGGGCTCCTGTTATGAGGTTTGGCACTGCCAAGAGGGCTGCAGAGTTGAAGTTCTTCGTCGAGGATCCTGAAAATTTTGAGACTATTTCTGCAATCTTTAACAAGTAAGTCTGCCTGTGGATCACTTTTGATACCTATAAAAAACAATCCCTATTTTCATTTTGTACATTTTACCATGCTTCTTTATCGTTGATTTGTTTTCTCGTTGGTTAGTAATGTTGGGCCTGAAAGCCGTACCCACAGGATATAAGTGTTGAATGAAAAGATTTAACCAAACAGGTTTAGGAGAAGAGAAAATGAACACAAACTATTTTAAGAGGACCAACGTAACTGGTGTAGGAGAATGGTAATATCACACTAAGAAAATGGAGTATTATACAAATTTGGTGTATACACTTATCCAAGATTCTTAACAATTGACAGTGTAGTTATTGTAAGTTGCTTAATTGATGTTGTTTCATGCCTGCAGATCAAGCAGATTTGCCAGATTGCAAAGCATTCAATGTGCAATTGCTGGGAAGAATCTTTATATGAGGTTCAGCTGCAGTACCGGGGATGCGATGGGTATGAACATGGTCTCCAAGGGGGTGCAAAACGTGCTTGATTTTCTTCAGATTGAATACCCTGACATGGATGTCCTTGGTATATCTGGTATGCCACTTTGTTCTTATTTATTTATCAAGCTTGAACACTTTTCTTTGTTCTATTTTATGTGTTTGTATATCAAATCTTTACATGAAAACTGTTTTTTCCTTCAATTTACCCTGCGTATACTATTCAATTTGCTCATGTCCAAATAGAACATTAACGAGAGTGTCACTTAACGATGATACTTTACACAAAGTACGAATCTTTATGATTAATTTATAATCCCAATACTCTTTCTTAAATGTTGTGGTCTGGTCAACCTAAACTGATAAATCAGAGAAAGTGCCTCACTCGTTGTAAAGAACAATGCAACATTGTTGAAAGACTTGGGAAGAAATATTAGTTGTTGAAAAAATTATGTATATACCCTAAGTTTGTACTTCACAATTCCCATTACTTGATGAGTATGATATGGTTTACTTATCCATGGGAGTTGATTAAACAGGAAACTTTTGCTCGGACAAGAAACCCGCAGCAGTGAACTGGATTGAGGGGAGAGGCAAGTCAGTTGTTTGTGAAGCAATTATAAAGGAAGATGTGGTGAAGAAAGTGTTGAAGACTAATGTAGCTTCCCTGGTGGAGTTAAACATGCTAAAAAACCTGACTGGTTCAGCCATGGCTGGTGCTCTTGGCGGCTTCAATGCTCATGCAAGCAATATTGTCTCTGCTGTATACCTAGCCACCGGCCAGGACCCAGCTCAGAATGTGGAGAGCTCTCACTGCATCACCATGATGGAACCAGTCAATGATGGCAAGGACCTCCACGTCTCCGTGACCATGCCTTCCATTGAGGTGCACACTTTTCTTTTGCTCATTTATGTTTCCTTCATAAATCTCGTGTACACCGATGAGTAGTGACTGTGATACACTTTTAGCAATAACAGTTAGTGAATAACTAACTGATAATGTGTTCATTCCCAATGGAGCCAAAAGATTCTTTAACCCATAAAAAACCATCTGATATGCAGGCTATTAGAGTAAACATGTTATTATATCCAGACGCTCATATATTTATACGTTCACTATGTTCAGGTCGGAACAGTCGGTGGGGGGACACAGCTTGCATCTCAAGCAGCCTGCTTGAACCTACTTGGAGTGAAGGGAGCCAACAGGGAGTCTCCTGGCTCAAACGCAAGGCTTTTGGCAACCATTGTAGCCGGTTCAGTTCTTGCAGGGGAACTCTCCCTTATGTCCGCCATTGCAGCCGGGCAGCTGGTGAATAGCCACATGAAGTACAACCGCTCCAACAAGGATGTCGCCAAGCTTCTGCCTTGACTGGGGGGTTGCAGTCAACCACTCCGGCGATTGCCATTCATCGTCGCATAACTGTGTTGTGTGTGTGATTGAATAATGAATGGAATGTTCTTATTGTAATAAACTTGCTATGTACCAATGAGAGTTCACATATATGTTTTACTTTTATGTTTGCTTGTGTTCTTCACATTTTCAGTGTTTTGTGTATATGCTCATGTCAATGATGACTAAAAAATTGTGTGGCTTAAAAGTCTTGAATTATCATGATATAAGAAAATCAAAACAGAGCAAATGTTGTCTTTGAATGTGATTATTCAATCATATGCCTTATTTAAGCCGTCATTTACCATCTGATTTTGCTTTATTTCTACCCCTAAATTCAGCCATGTGGTGTAGAAATGAACCAAGACTTCATGTCGAAAGAAATAGACAAGTGCTATCTTTGCCTCACACTTCTGTTTCTATGTTCAATTTTGAATTTTCATTGAGAACTAGTAAAAATCATCATACATAGTTATACATAATATTTATTATTTGTTACGTAAAAAATTCATCAACTCCGGCTCCATCTTATAAAAATGTTTCAGATAACTATTTATATACTAAAACTATATATTCTTTTACTCCATCACATATTTTTATTGATTATTTAACAAAATAAAACAGCAATGTCACTTCTTATTTTTAAGAATATATGCTTTTTTTCAATATATAAGTTTTATATTTTGATTATACAACAATTTTTATATAAATGAAATTGAAATAAATTTAATCCATTATCATAAATTGAAGTTGGATTCTTTTAGCAGGAGTATATTTAATTTCTTTGGGGCAGTTTCATTTTGCCTAAAAAGTAGGCAACACCACATATATGAGTAGGAGAAATACTAATCACAAACAAAACAATCACAAAATTTTCAAATTTACTATGTGTGATTATCACTAATGCATTGCTTGGATAAAGAGAGAAAATGGAAGTAAAGGAAATGGGTCGAAAGAAAATAGAGAGATGAGAAAATGGGGAGAAAACGATTGTTGTTTGGATAGGTAAAAAATGAAGAGGAAATGTAAGGAAAGAAAAAAATGATAAAACAAAAATACACTTTTGCCCTAACACTACACAAAAAGTTATATTAAAAAATTACACTACAAATTTTATGAAATAAAAGCAACTTGACTTTTTCATTTTATATAAAAATTGATGAAAGTATATTTGGAAAGATAGAATAAAGCCAGACTTTAACAATATACAAATAACAAAAATCTTCCAACAATTACAAATGCCACCAAACATTAATACTTTTTACAGATAATAGAGCACGACACACAACTCCACATTTCATACAAAATATATAGTCCTTTCTCATATCCTAAAACAAATACATCTACCAAAAGCACGCTACACCAGCGAGGTCAAAGAGAGAAATAGACAATACTACACCACACTAGAGATCGCAATGGAAGATGGAATAATAATGATCCCCATTATAGGTAGCCATGAGATCAAAAACAGCGCGGAACAAGATGCAGCAAAACAAGCAATAACACTTCTGAAAGATGAATTTGGCTACACAGTCATGAGTCTCAATTTGTAGTCGATAACTACTACGATACAACAACAGCATATTGTGGAACTAAACAATGCACTAATAAGGTAAAAACTATATATCATTTGGTAGCATTATTTATGCCTTATTAGTGCATTGTTTAGTTCCATAATCTGTTGTTGTATAGTTCTTGTTATCAGCTACAAATTAAATTGAGACTCATGATTCTGTAGCTAAATCCATCTCTCAGAAGTGCTATTACTTGTTTTGCTTCATCTTATTCTACACCATTTTTGATCTCATGGCGCAGCTACCTATAATGGGGATCATTATTATTCCATCTTCCATTGCAATCTCTAGTGTGGTGTAGTATTGTTTATTTCTCTCTTTGACCTCGTGGCTACCTATAATGGGGATCATTATTATTCTATCTTACTGCATGTTTTAGTTCCACAATTTGTTGTTTTATAGTTATAGTTATCGGCTACAAAATGAGACCCATGATTGTGTAGTCAAATCCATCTCTCAGAAGTGCTATTATTGATTGTTTTGTTGCATCTTGTTCAGCGCCGTTTTTGATCTCATGGCTACCTATAATGGGGATCATTATTATGCCATCTTCCATTGCGATCTCTAGTGTGGTGTAGTATTGTTTATTTCTCCCTTTTACCTCGCTGGTGTACCGTACTTTTGGTAGATGTAGTTGTTTTAGGATATGAGATAGGATGGTTTTGTATGAGATGTGGAGCTTTTGTGTGTCGTGCTCTATTATCTACAAAAAATAATAATGTTTGGTGGCATTTTTAATTGTTGGAATATTTTTGTGATTAGTATATTGTTAAATTCTAGGGTATGTGTATTTTTGTCTGTATTTATATGTTTGTGTTGTTCATAAAACATTGTAACTTGCAATGTGTTGCTTAATTAAATGTTACTTTTAGAAGCACATAATTCATATGTCTCGGCATAGTTCCACAGTTTGGGTGTTTTGTAGCTATAATTGATAATTTTGAATGTAATTTATTTTATAAATAATGTTTAACAATATAAGCATATAATACCTTTTGTCCTGATTTATTTATGCACTTTGGTTGGTATGGAGCTATAATTGATATATTTTGATAATTTTTAAATTGTAAATAATGTTTAATTTTTTAAAATAATGTTATAATTTGTTTTTATTTATAGGTTATAATTTTTTTATTTGAGGATATTTTTTGTAATGGATTTAATTGTTTTATGTAAGTAGTTCAATATAATTATTTATTATTCCATTAAAATTGTTGTCCTTCTTTTATTTCATTTTGTCTTAGCCTCCTTCGATCAGCACCAGAGACATCAAAATGTTTTCATCACTTCAAAAAGAAAAATGCAGGCACAATATTGTTCAGAATTCAAATCTCCAGCCTTTCGGTGATATTTCCATGTGTTATAAGTGTTCTTTCTTGATATTTTACTCCTTATTCTTATTCTCCCATTTTTGTGCAATTATAATGCCAAAAAAGTTTCATAGTTATAATTTTATGGTTGATAATCTCAAAAATTATGAAGAAACAAAGTTGTAAATATTGAGGTCAGGATCCCTGCATATTCCTCAATGTCAGTTTGAGATTCAGGGTTGTTTCCAAATTTTATGTGCAATTCTACATTCAATTCATATATTCGTGTATTTAGATTCTGGACTATCGAATTCCATACCTATTACATATTCCGGGCTCTCGATTTTCCCAATTTTTTTGGTAAATTCTTTTATTAGTAACCGTGGCTTGATTAAGTGCGAGATTACATGCCTAATTTTATGTTTTGTATTTCTCCTATCTATGTTTCGGTGGCAAGAGGAACTAAGCAGAGCTATGAATTCACTTGGATTTTGATACGAATATCGTATCGGATAGGGAAGAACTTCGAGCGTTCTTCAAGCTCCAAAAAGAAGAGGTAGAGAAAGATGGAAAACTTTGAGCGTTTCCGAACTCCAAGAAAAGAGAGACGAGAGATTAAGATAATTCTTGATTATTGATTGATTGAGTAAAAGGATTACATCGCTATTTACAGGAGATAGAGAAACTCTAATGCTAACCCTAATTGACCTAATGGGCTCGGGCCCATACTAAAACCCTCAACAACATTAACTATTGAATATTAAATAACTACTAATTAATAAATAATATAACCAACCTACTATCCCTATCAGATTTAGTGATCGATGGAGATGTTACAATATATCTCCCCTATAAATATCTAGGTTTTGAAGTTTTTTGCATGTTCACTTGAAGTATTGTCCTATGCTTCCCTTTCTTTATATAGAGATATTACTGAGCAATAGATTTGGTAGAATTTTTTAAACATTTGAGTCTTGGCTATCAAGGAGAGACCTAATCTTTACATCTCCATATATTTGGGAAGAGTCTCAAATGAAGATGCAGTGCAAACTATCTTCGTACCAGGTTACCGAGCATTACATTGCACAAGAGCATTTGTAAATTTATGCATAGCCTTGCTAAGTTCTTGCTTAGCACATGAAAATACTTCAATTATTATCTTGCTTGGAGTAGGATACATATAAGAAATAGGAGTATTTTCGAAATATGAGTTAAAATGCATTTACAGTACCAAACGTGATCATGTACATTATCAAAAAGTCTATCAATGTGCACGTGTACATTGCCACATTACCTCCACATTACCACAGTGTGAACCCTATATTGGGAATAAAAACATAGATGTCCTATTTTAGTACTTTTTTATGTTTTAATCTTATTCAGAGTGATTTCTAAAAAAAATCTTGATTGATTAGAAAAAAGTGAAAAAATGATTGATGTGTTTAACTTTTTTTATGTTTTAATCTTATGTTTAACTAGTTTGAACATAATATTTGAAAAAATATATTTAGTTATTATATAAATTTAAAATCAATGTATTCATTTGATTTAAAGTTTTAAAATGTCGAAGGAAGAAATCACTAAGGAGAAAGAATTCACTTTGGAAACCATGAAAAAGTAAAGAGGAAGAAAACAAAGAGACGGATGAAGTATCCATACTTAAATTTTTAGTTTTTTAAAATTTCATTTTTAATTGTTATTTAAAAAAATAAATTTGAAATTATATAATTTAAATTATTTTTAATTAACATATGGTTTTTATTTTTTTTTTTTTTTTGTTTTTTAATTTTTAATTTTTAATTTTATAATTAAAATTTTTAATTTTGAAATTTAAATTTTAAATTTTAAAGTTTAAAGTTTAAACTTTAAATTTTAAACTTTAAATTTTAAATTTTAAATTTTAAACTTTAAATTTTAAACTTTAAATTTTGATTTTAAACTTTAAGTTTTTAATTTTATATTTTATATTTTATATTTTATATTTTATATTTTATATTTTATATTTTATATTTTATATTTTATATTTTATATTTTATATTTTATATTTTATATTTTATATTTTATATTTATATTTTATATTTTATATTTTATATTTTATATTTTATATTTTATATTTTATATTTTATATTTTATATTTTATATTTTATATTTTATATTTTATATCTTATATTTTATATCTTATATTTTATATTTTATATTTTATATTTTATATTTTATTATTTATATTTTATATTTTATATTTTATATTTTATATTTTATATTTTATATTTTATATTTTATATTTTATATTTTATATTTTATATTTTATATTTTATATTTTATATTTTATATTTTATATTTTATATTTATATTTTATATTTTATATTTTATATTTTATATTTTATATTTTATATTTTATATTTTATATTTTATATTTTATATTTTATATTTTATATTTTATATTTTATATTTTATATTTTATATTTTATATTTCACATTTTATATTTATATTTATATTTCACATTTTATATTTTTTTATTTTGAATTTTAAATTTTAAATTTTAAAATTTAAAATTGAAATTTTAAATTTTAAATTTTAAATTTTAAATTTCAAATTTAGAATTTCAAATTTTAAACTTTTAAGTTTTAGAGTTTAAATTTTTAAGTTTTAGATATTAGATTTTAATTTTTAAATTTAAAATTTTATATTTTAAATGTTAAATTTTAAATTTATATTTTAAATTTTAAGTTTTATTTTAAATTTTCAATTTTAAATTTTCAGTTTTAAGTTTTATTTTAATTTTCAAATTTTAAATTTTAAATTTTAAATTTTAATTTCTTAACTTTAAATTTTATATTTTAAGTCTCTTATTTTATATTTTAATTTTAGAAATTTAAATTTTGAATTCAAAATTTAGGATTTTTAATTTAAATTTTAAAGTTTTGAATTTAAAATTTTATATTTTAAATTTTACTTATTTAAAGTTTATATTTCAAGTATTGAATTTTAATTTATATTTTTTTTTGAATTTTTAGTTTTTTTCCCTTTGTCCCAAATTAAATCGTATTTGGCTAAAATTATTTTTAATTATTTTATATGAAAAATGTTGCATAATTAAAAAAATAAAAACTACAAACTTTAAAAGTATTTCAAAAAATTTACAAATTGAGTGGTGACATAAATATATGATTTTATCAAATGACTAATGAAATAGAGAAATAAGTGACTAAATTTGCCCCTATGAATTGTAAATAGACAATTTAATTTGGTACTCCCTCCGTTTGGAAAAAACACTTCCCATTTGGATTTGAGGCAAAAATAAGAAAGTGTTAAATTATAGTTGATTTCCAATTTTGCCACTGATGTGATATGTAAAGTAAGATGTGATGGATAGATTATTAGAAAAAAAGTATGATGTGATAGGTAGAGTATGAAAAAGTAAGGGTAAAAATGGTTTTTAATAGAAAAGGGAAGTGTTTTGTTAGAAGTGGAAAAAATGAAAAAGGAAGTGTTTTTGAGAACGGAGGGAGTACAAAGGAAACAATATTTATATTTTGGGTTTTTGATTAGTCATAGAAGCCAAATGTAGTAAAAAAAAGTCAAAAGTCAGTCGAAAAGCCATTTTCCGAAGACAACCAAATCTACAAGGCCCGATTTTTGTTATGAACCAGAAAGGCTATGTACCATTTTGACTTGTAGAATTCAAATTGTATACTTCAACTTTTTTTCTTGTTTTATGAAATTTAAAACGTGGAATTGGAACGTTTGAAATTAGAATTCGATTCTAAATCCATATATTTTGTGATACCAAATAGTAAAATTGGAATTGAACTCTCAAATTTCATTGCTTGAATTCCGTGTATCAAACGGAGCTTGGGCTCATTTCCTTTTATTATTGATGTGTAGATGTTACAAACGAAGTGCAGCTTAATACACTAAAGAATTCTGAGCATGCTATCCCCATGGCCAACCTTCTTTTTGTGATTTTCAAAGAGATCTTGCAGCGCTACCACGAAACGATTGTGTACTTCCTCAACCTTTGAATAAGAGAAGACATAAATCACAACATGCAAATTAGAAATGAGAAGAAATAAAATTGCATCGAGAGGATGAAATGGTTCTAAACTACTTCTAATGCTCTAATGAAGTTTGCAAATATTGTAGTTCAAATGGCTATATGGTTATTTAAAATATACTCCCTCCGTCCCAAAATATTTGCCACACTTGCTTTTTCATCAATTTAATGAAATATTCTGTCTCATAATTTCCTTCTTGGATTTCATTTTAGGTTGTCCCAAGAATTTCTTGTCATTTGACACAATTCTAGTTAATTAAAAAGTATAATAAATTCAATAAACAGTCTTTTATAACAAGAGATTTTCCACGTATGATCATCAATTCTGAGATATTATATTCGTGGTTCTCTATATTTAAGAAATATTCCATAATCAATATGAAGTTCCCTGATCAATATGTGCAATGGATTATGTTTTTCATAACAACAACAGCTTATTCTATTAATATAAATGGAGACAATGAAGGTTACTTTAAGGGAGATAGAGGGATAAGACAAGGAGATCCCATATCTCCCTTATTGTTTGTGATTGTTATGGAGTACCTGACTAGGGTTTTGGGGAACTATGCTGGCTTGAAAGGATTCAGATACCACCCTAAATGCAAAGAACTCAAAATCATATGACCTTATAATTGTATGCAGAGCTGATGTATGTTCTATTAGAAGTGTAATGCAGGCATTAGAACACTTTAGAGAAGCAACAGGACTTTCTATAAATTTGCAGAAATCCCAAATGATCATTGCTGGGCTAAGTCAGAAGGAGAAGCAAAACATTTTCAAGGAGTTTGGAATAAAAGAGGGATCTCTGCCGTTTAAATACCTTGGGTGTCCGATATCAGAATGTGGACTCACAGTGGCTGACTGTGATGTACTGATAGAAAAGATCACTGCCAGAATAACCTCTTGGAAGACCAAGCATCTTTCATACACAGGAAGAACCAGATTAATCCAATCAGTGCTGTTTGGAATGGTTAATTTCTGGGCCAGAATTTTTGTCATCCCAGGTAGGGTCATGAAGAAAATTGAGGGGCTAGCCAGAAACTACCTGTGGGGCTCTTCTGAAATCTATAAAAGGGTGCCTCTGGTGAATTGGGAAGACACCTGCAAACCTAGTGAATGGGGGGTTAGGGCTACCTAATATTAGGCTTTGGAATAAGGCTATGATCATGGCCCTTAACTGGGATATAGCAAGGAAGAAAGACTGCTTATGGGTTAAATGGGTTCACAGCAGGTACTTAAAGAAGGATGATGATTTCTGGGGCTATAAACCCAGAACTGAAGCATGTAGCTACTGGAAAAAGATGATCAAAATTAGAAGGGACTTTGAAGGAATGCCTTAAACGGAAAGTTACACTAGTGAGAAGGGATACAAATGGCTGTTGGGGCAATCTCCTAAAACTGGTTGGGCCGGGCTGGTTTGGAACAGATTAACCATACCAAAACACCAATTCCTGGTATGGTTAATCATGAAAAATAGACTACAAACTAGGGCGAGGCTAACCAAATTTATGAGCATCTCTACTGACTGTGTTTTATGTGACAAAGGAATTGAAGATACTAAACACTTGTTTGGAGATTGTGCCTTCTACATTGATATATGCAGGAAATTAAAGGAGGAAGGGGGATGCAATCTCACTGACACCAAACTAGAGGATATCTACAGCTATTTCAAGAATCAAGGGCCAAGAAAAGAAAGGGCGAGGAGGATTGCTAACTGGGCAGCAGTATGCTATATGGTATGGAGGGCCAGGAATACGAAAATCCATACAAATAGGAGTCTGGGTATGAGGGAGATAGTAGATTACATCTTATTTGTTACTAAGTGTTATAGTAATAGTAAAGGGAAACAAGTGTAGTAGGATTTAAATCCCTTGAGGAAGGCTGTAAGTCTGTTGGATGTTTTTGTTGGAATAAAATGATGTGCTTGTTTGCAAAAAAAAAAAAAAAATATTCCATAATCAGGACATTACTTGAACAGGATCTGTTCAATAGGCTGTATTTCCAAAAAAAATCCATCATCAAACTATGCTATATGTGGGAAAGAATACCTAGGAATATTTCCTCCAAAAGATAGATCATGGAATAGTTCTCAAACATAAATGACCACGAACACAATATCTAAGAATTGAAAAAACTATATATGGAAATCTCATGTTATAAAGGGTTCTTTATAGAATTTACTCTAAAAAGTAAGTCAAATCAATTCAAAAATAAAAGTACCAAACGGAGGGAGTATAATTCATAGATAAAGGCAGAAGTGTTATTATTTTCTTTCATTTTGTCTATTAGTTGGCTGATATGTAACAAATGTATCAAACCAAAGAGGAACTTGAGTAGTATGTGGATGGTATGTTACCTCTTCAGTTGAAGGTAGAGGATTGCTCTTGAATTCAATAGGTCTGCCAACCACAACATGCAAGGGTTCTCTAAATGGTATAGGGGATCTGCATGAGAAGCTCAGAGTATTAAAAATTGACCAGAAACTTCATTTAGAGTACGATATAGTAGTGTTTGATTCATGGACGGATTGGGTTCAATCTCCTACTGCAGACCATTCACTTTACACTTGTTGGGTAATGCCAGATGGTTCAATGTAGGGGAGTGAATCCAAATCCAAGATGGATTACCCGAGGACTCCCCAAAAAATAAGTGGCGTGAACTTTATAGCTCTAGAAAACTCCAAATACATTTTGCCGCTGGGTTTCCACCACTTGTATACCTTGGACTGCATTTCCCAAAAAATAAGTGGTGTGAACTTTATAGCTCTTAAGATGGCCATTTTCGATCCCCTTACCATACCCACCACCCTACAAGGTCATTTCATGATTTCATAGGAGTGATAGGTCTTGTAAGGTTTACAATGGTGGGTTTTGGAGAATTTTTGTACGTGTGTGCATATAGCACACACACACACACACACACAAAGAAACTACAAGGTAACTAAGAAAAAGAAGCAAAATAACCTGGCCAAAGCAAAATACAGGAACCAAAGGCTTGCCTGTCTCTATAGCAATCCTTACGAATCCTTTTCTTGATTTAAGGAAAGCAATCTGCATAACAGATAATGAGTTCCATGTAAGAAGCAATACTGCAGTAATCAACATTACAAGAGATCACAAACTAGTATTATAACATCATAAATATAGTTTGTTTACCCTTTCTAAGAATAATGTTGCTCTAATAAGATCAAAACAAACCAGATCTTGCAAGACCTCTTTCTTACTGTGTTTCTTTCAAATAATCCCTAATTGGGACTTGTTTTGCCTCGATAAGTACCATCTACATCTACAAAAAAGCATCTCTCTAATACCTTCCCACCCACCCACCAACCCCCCCCTTCCCCCGGCACTGCACCCATACAGGCATAAAACATTAAGGGGGAAGCAAAAAGTTCTTAGACCCCGTCATATTAACATATATACAGTTCATTGCAGAAAACAAATTTTTAAAGATACAGTTTGATTGATACTAAGGTAGTTTTATCACTTTTAAATTCCTAAATCTATCAATCCCTCCGTCTCATTATTTTTGTCCATCTTTATCTTTTTTTGTTTGTCCCACAATTTTTTATTATATTATATTTAGTACTCTCCCAGTAATTTTATCTCTTCATACCTTTTTTGTTCATCCCAGGAGTATCATACTGGGTAAAGGCTCATATTCAATTTCACTTTTTCACACTTTTTGACATCAATGTCAACCACACAATTACAATTTTCATAATTTACATGACATATTCCCCTGTCCAAAAATAGGGGGACGGTCAGGGTAACAATGGTGTAGCTGAAATTCATTCTTACTTTTCTTACACTTTAACATCAATAATAATTCTATTCCGAAAATAGCAGGCTGATGAGAGTACTACATAACAAACTTTTCTCTTAGAGAAGTGAAGCAATATACATTTATTAAAAAGAAATGAAAAGAAACTTTTTATCAGTTTTTCTCCTCCAGCCCTCTTTGTTAAGGGCTAACAACAGCCTATCCTGTTAAATCCCACAAGTTCGTTTGTGGGTGGGTGTATAGATGATTCATATATAATGCACGAATTGTATTTAATGTAGGCTGTTATAGAGGGTAACATTTACAAAGACAGTACTAATGTAATTGTGGATGTTACTTTTATAGATAGGAAGTTATTCAAGAACAACAATAGATAGAAAGTTGTCACAGAGAGATAAAAGTACATATAAAAAATTTGTTCTGAAAGAAATATGATTGTTATAGTGAATTGTTGTTAAAAAGGATGCTGTTATTAGTACTCCTTCCGTTCTAAAAAAAGACTCCTCATTTTCTTCTTGGGACATCCAGAAAAGATTCCTCTTTCCATTTTTAGAAACTTTTTGTGGAGTAGAATCTTTCTCTCTCTGCAACTTAGGGGTGTTCCGTGTTTGTTCCGTAAAACCGAACCAAACCAAACAAAAATTTCAGTAAAATATTTCCTGTACCGAATACCAAACCATAATGAATCGGCTTGGTTTGGTAAAAACCAAAAAAGTTTGGTTTGGTCATTGGCTTTACCAAAAAACCGAACTCTCTATTGAACAACAAGAAAACAACAAAAAAAATGAAACAATGAAGTAGAAAAAATCACCCAATTGCACAATGAATACTTAGATAGCATAGATAATAAAAATCAAAGCAAATAGTATTGGAATTACAAGAAAACTAAAAAAACATGCTAGAATACTTAAAAGGACGATTATAGAAAGTCTCAATTACTCCAAACCCCAATATGGCAATTGATAAAATCAAAGTAATACTTTGTATTAGCAAATGAAAAATGATTGATAATTTGACATCTAAAACAAAAACAAATTGATTTGTGGACATAATAATGCAGAGTCACAGACTCCTACAAACCAAGAGAAAAATATAGAATGAGAATGATAGCATGAAATGTCCAGGGTAAATAGGTATGTGTCATTGTGTTGAGTAGATATACATTACTTAGGTTTATACTAATTCAGTATTCAGTAAAAACCGAATGCCAATTATATTTTTTATACCGAACCGAAAACCAAAGTTTCTAAAATTTAAAACCGAATAACGAACCAAAATATTTGTCTTGGTTTCGGTACATACAAAACTTCCCGTTTCGGTTTGGTTCAATTTACCGAATTGCGCACACCCCTACTCTACATTAATTTCAACCCCTCATTTTCACTTTTCTTAAACTACGTGCCAAATCCAATTAGGAGTCTTTCTTTGGGCAGGAGGCACTATATTAAATCTAGATTCCTGTTACCAGTTACTCTATGCCTCTATATTCTAGACTCCAGTTAAAATTAAGACCAAAAGAAGGGCAAGGTTCTGTTGACACTGGCTTCTAGTGTCAACAGATGACACTCAGTCATTTGAAGCTCCTCTAGTGTTCCGTTCACAAAATTGATCGTTTCTTCCCCCCACCGCACCCCCCGCCCGACCCACGCACCCTCACCAGAGGTGTTCCAAAAACACAGTGGCACCGCTAGTGGCACCGTTGGCCAGTGTCAACGGAACCGTTCCCCCAAAAGAATAGGGCTTATATAGTTTATCACACTATGACACAAATCAACATTACTGATGGTTTGTACTAAACCTCAGAACCATTGTCCATATAAAATGCTTCTCGAACTCCACCAGGCACTATGATGCAGCTATAGCCTGATGTCAGAAGGGACTTGAAATTATCCCTGGTTGCAGGTGATATTCCCAACCAAGTCCATACTTGCCTCAAAAATGGTGTAATAAATACCTGTCAAATAATTTTTAATGATCAAAAGGTGATAGACAGCATAATTACCAGCATTAGGACTTCTTGCTAAACAGTGGATAGCAAGGCTTACAGCAGTACTAGCGAGGACTTTGACTTTTGGTAGAGGCATGAAACCTGTAAGGTCGGCAAGCGAAACAACTCCAATTGGCAAAACTGAATGCGGTTCATAGCCAAAAACTGAAAGGAAAATGAAAATCCCCGTAAGTTTGCTAGCTCATGCTAAAAATAAACGTATACGCTTTGTCTTTTGTATTTTAAATAATTTCTGAGTGCAACAAAAAGGCCAGAGACTCAGATAGGGATTGCAGAGTAACTTACTATATGCCTGATTAGGATCAAATGCTTTAATGTCTTCAACATACAGATGCACTGGAAAGTAGCCAGAAGCATGCTTGCATATGAACCTGAATTTGAAGGCAGAATTTTCAATATCACAGCATTGAAAATCTCGCAATACACGTATACAAGTAATCATGAAACTGAAGCACTTTAAGAGCTGCAAATCGCAACAACACAATTGAAATCAAACCTCGCTAATCTCCGGCCGTATTTATTTTTCTCATCAATAGGGATCACCGCAAAGATCAGCAACAATCCCAACACACTGAAGCAAATGAAACAAAATTCGAATTCAAACGTTCACAGGAAACGGAACTAGAGTATATACAGAAACAAGAGCGAGTAATACGCCATGGCTTTGGAGGATGAGAGGAAGATGAAGGAAGCTAATACGATGAAGAAGTTCAGGTGGATTGTCCCGAGCCACAGCGCCATCGCGAGTATCGTGTGTAACCAGGTGCCATCTTGGGTCCCGTTGAATTCCGACGAAGTCGGAGGCGGCGGCGCCTCATTTGACGGCGGCGGGGGCTGCTGATGCTGAGCAATTGCGTTCGGTTCATCCATACAGAGTGAATCACTCGCTTCTTTTGCGTGCGTCTTAATTAGGCAGGTGATGAATAGAAAGAGGTTGAAGCAAAATTCTAGTCCATTTTATTCTCTTTCCACCATTTGATTGAGAGGCACAGCAACCTCTCAACCCTTCTAACGCGGTGCCTTTATTACGCCTACTCTGTTCGGTTATCTTTAGTTCCTTTCGTACCCAATCACATACTCTCTCCATCCTAAGGGCCACTTTGGTACTATTTCATTTCTCCGTCTCTAACTACTTGTCCACTTTTAGTGTTTTTTGATCAAAATTGACAACAAATTAAATAATAGTGATATTAAATATTGATTTAAAAATAATTTTATTTGATTCATTTTATTAAATGCTTCAAAAATATTGTTTTATACAATTAATATACAATGCATATTTTATTCTATAAAAGGCCAAATATTAAAAATGTTTGAATGCTAAAAGTCAAAACTGGAAAAATACTCAAAGATAAAGATAAGTATGTATGATAAGATATGAGTTTTAAAATTTGAAATAAATGATATGATTTTTTTAATCTGAAATGAAGTTATTAAGGAAGTTTTAAAATCATGAATTAATTACTCATAGGCGGGATGATCGTCAACGAGATGGTTAGCAATGACAATGGTAGCTCGTGGTGGAGAATGATATATCTTCTAAACTTGAGAAATATTGAAACTCTCTATTTGGAACATTTATGATATCTTGAGATATCAAACTCGATATCTCTTTTGGCATCACCAAACCAAAAATGAATTTTGATACCTAGAGATATCAAAACATATACTCCCTCCGTTTGCAAAAAGACTTCCTATTCTGACTTGGAGCAAAAATAAGAAAGTGTTAAATTATAGTTGACTTCCAATTTTGCCACTGATGTGATGGGTAAAAGTAAGATGTGAGTGATAGGTAGGGTATGAAAAAGTAAGGGTAAAAGTGGTTTTTTAATAGAAAATGGAAGTGTTTTGTTGGAAGTGAAAAAAATGAAAGAGAAAGTGTTTTAAAAAACGGAGGGAGTATCTCTTTTGTTCGCCAAACACACCTTATATTCTTGAATGCTATTTGGAAATTGACAGTTGGCGATGGCTTTTGCATTTGCTAATTTGAATGATTAGTTGAGTTAATTTTTTAACCATCTCATTATATCCTACATATCCTGATCAGATGTGTAGATTTCCTGATACCATTCAAAGGCTTTTCCTGTTTTAAACAAGTGTATAGTTGCTGCAACTTATCTGCGAATTTGTTGTTGAATCTATTATTTTCTTTTCAACCTGCAATTTATTGTTTTGATTTTGGAATCAATTCTCAATTTAGGATTGCTCTCTTTTCCACCTAGGGTTGAAAGTGTTGATATTTTTTCCACCTGCAATTTGTTGTTATGTAGAGCATGTTGAGCAACCACAAGATGGTGATGAGGATGCTGGTGATTTCTTTTCAAGCCTTTTTCGTATGCCCAATTTTGAATAGAGAAGGTAATGAAGATGTTCCCCCCATCATTTTACCAAGGTTTGCAAGGCTCAAGGTTTCATCTCAATCCAGCTCACTCATTGATTACTCTTTATGTTATGGCCTCTTGTTACATGTTTTAAATTAGGATTAGTAAAGAGTAGGTGGTAGGTCTTTTGCTTATTCCTTATCCAGTTACACCCATATAGTACAAGAGTATATATATATATAGTGCAAAATGCTTAGTGAATAAAATACAAGTTAGTATTGGTACAAGACTACAAGTGTCTCTTATTTTTTTCAATTCATTTGTAGTAAATGAGCATTAATCCTCCATTAGGAATATAAACACCAAAAACTTGTCACTACAAATCAAACTACTATTTCATGAAGTCAACAAATCGGGTACTATTTCCTGATGCTAGATCAAAGAAAATTGGATTATAAGGACATTTATTTTGCTTTCGTACATAGTTCTTATTATTCATTATTGTATATGTAATCTTGTGTTGTCAGCATATTGATGTGATTAAATTGGTGAAAGTAAGGCCCCGTTTGGTACATGGAATTCAAACTATGGAATTGGAATTGAGGACTTTAATTCCAATTCTGGTGTTTGGTAGCACAAAAATATTTGGAATTGATAGTGCAAAAATAGAATTGGAATGAGGGAATTCAATTCTATGGAATTGAATCTCATGAAATTTCAATTCCAATTCAATTCCAATTCCATCGAAGCACTACTGTGATTTTGTACGAGGAGGAAGAGCTGCACTCTAGTAAATTCATGATTTAAATTTTTCTGTTTTTGATGTGTCTATCTGCTTCCATTAATTACCTTGCCTTTAAAATCCTGACATGCATATGCATTAACATATAATTCGTACTTTATACAAGTGGGTTTGTTTGGTTTGGATATTCAGATATTCTAGAGCTATTTTTTAACACACTTTTCTTGGATCGTTGACAATGATTATTTAATTGCTTTAATGTCTACCTTCATGACTCTTAGCTAAAGCTCTTGCTCCTGTATGCTATAGAGTTGCAGCAAAAGTTTGTTGATTACTAAGTGAACTAAATGTGCTGAGCTAGGCCAGTTTCAAATTATATGTTTAAAATTGTTCCTGATTGAATCTATGAGGTCTTGGTATTAATTTAAATCTTCCATCATGTCTACCCTTACACCATTTATGAATTTGCAATTAGGTTCTTATTTTTTCTTTCCTTATGTGTAAAAATACTTATCCTACTTTGACTATGCTTTCACAAAAAAGTTTGCACAATGCTACTAATTACCAATGATTAAACAACTATAAGAAAATGATTTTAACCTTTTGATTTCCATTGATTGTCACCAATTCGAGTCATAATATCACTGAGCAGATTCTTTAACCAAAAATCAATTGATCTTTTAAAATTGCATTATTTTATCTGAACCCCTTACTTTGATTCATATTTAGTTCACTTACTATTTTCGGATTTGCCATTCAATCCACTCTTCTACCAAGAAAAACATACTACTCATTTTTGAAAAAAGTGTCGGGCACTATTATCCACGCATCGCGTGGAGGAATGCTAGTATGTATAATATATATATATATATATATATATATATATATATATATATATATATGTATGTATGTGTATATATATATATACAAATATATATATAGTGGGCTATCTACCTCGGGTGTTAACGGGCCCCGGGTAGTCGCGAGGTTAACAGGCCTCGGGCCCCTGCTTGTAACCGACCGTTTATTAATAATAAATTATATATATATATATATATATATATATATATATTGGTTCATGTGAGAATGCGATCTTATGAAAGAAATAAGAATGAATCTGGTGCTTTAGATTGTGAGATCTAAGGGCCGGGATTGCATCAAAATTAGGTGCATCAAAATGATTTGAAAATGCATCATGTCGAAATGCACCAAAATCCTTTAAAAATGCACTATCTCAAAATTTGAGTGCAAGATGCAATCTGAGCCGCACGATGCATCAGATCCAAAGGCTATATTTTATTCTTGTTTCTTTCACCAAGGTGCATTCTCAACTGAACCGACCCCTATATATATAGGACCACACATGGTGCCTAGATCCATTAAAAGGGAGTAAGCCCAACCTAAAATTAAAACATAAGAAGAATAAAGAAAAGAAGTGTTGGAGTTGTTCGCCCAAAACCATCCTTGTGCCATCTTGTTTATGGAGAACACGAGTGAGTTCAACGAGGGTTTCCCATTATCATAAAGGAACTTATTGTAGAGTTTCCATATAGTCCAGCAGATTAACCCTGACAACAAGAAACAGAGGTCTCCTTTCATGTTTCCTTTATTTGAGGAGAACCACCAGCTAAGCATCACTTGTTGGAGCATGGGGTTTCCCTGCACCATAGGGGCATTAAAACACATTGAGTAAGTTTTCCAGATTGGTGAGATCAGCTTGCAGTTGAAAAAGATATGATGTTAATTCACATTCCCTTCCATGCAGAAGGGACAAGGTGTATTAGTCAAGATACCCATGCGTTGGAGATTATTTGGGAAGGGGACTACGTTGTTGAAGAAACGCCAACGGAAAATGCTGATTTTGCCCATTTGTCTCTTATCCCCGATGTAGACACAAGTGACTTGTTTAGGCTGATGATCAAAGGTAAGGGAGTAGGCCTTCTTGAAAGTGTATGCTCCAAAGGTCCAATCTGCCCCCGCTGTGGACATTTTGCAATGAGGTAGGATAGTTGGAGTGATTTTACAAATGGATTTCCAAGTGTAAGAATTATAGACCTTAGGGGAGAAAAGACCATCTCTATAGTATTTATGTCTCATGTACTTGCTCCAAAGAGAGTTTCCTTGGACTACTTTCCACCATAGGTCAATGAAAGCTGCGTCTTGGCCATGTGTTAAGTTCCTCAAACCCAGCCCCCCTTCCACCAAGGAAGGGATAACACATCTTATCCCATTTCCTCCAATGGTATTTTGGGCCCTCCTCTTTTTCCCATAGAAAAAGTTTGCCATTAATCTCTTTAGGCTTTTTGTAATGGACTTGGGGAATTTTTGGGCAGCCATTAGGTGCATAGGAATTGAAGATAGCACATTCTTGATAAGAATAAGCCTCCCCATTTGGTTTAACTTTTTACTGTACCAAGCGTTTATCCTTCTCTCAAATTTTCCAATCAAATTCTTGCAGTGGATCTTCTTGAGCTTGCCTTTGACAATGGTAGATCCAGGGTAGTTAAAAGCTTGGGTACTACACTTGATAGAAAGGATTTTCTTGATTTTGTACTGGTGCTACATCTTCATTTTTCCATGTACAATAGCTTGGCTCTTGAGGTAGTTGATTTCTTGCCCTGAAGCATTCATAATAGTGGATAACATTCTTTTCAGTCTTAAAAGGTTTCTGCAATCAGCCTTAGTAAAGAGAATGATGTCATCCGCGTAGAGAAGGTGGCTTGGGGTGGGTGTTCTCCCTGCTGAGAAGTGTGAGATCTGCACCGTGGAGTGGTGATGATTGATGAATCTGGACAGCCCTTCCAAAGCTATGATGAAAAAGTAAAGGGGAGAGTGAATCACCTTGCTTAATCCCACACCTCATGGGGGAAAGCCCTTAGGTTGGCCATTAATTAAAATAGAGAAATGTGTTGCTTTGAGATTTCCCATGAGCAGGTGTATGGTGTCCCAAGAGAAGCCAAACTTGATAAGAATTCCCTCCAAATAAGCCCATGAAAACTTATCAAAAGCTTTGGATAAGTCCAACTAAATAATGCAGTTTCCTCCCCTAGCATTAGCAGAAAGTAGATGCACCATCTCCTTGGCCATCAAGACATATTCAGTAATCTGCTTCCCAGTCTGGAAAGCTGCATGTTCTTGATAGATAAGCTTAGAAAGGATCTGTTTGAGTCTGTCACTCAGGATTCTAGAAATGATTTTACTGAAAAAAGTTAAGCTCTTTTTTCTGGGCAAATTCTTTCGTGGATCTAAGATCTACACTCATTATATGGAATTATGAACCTTAGTACATTTGTAGTATAAAAGAAGTGGACGTTTTCAGAAAAGAAAATATTCACATGTAAGCCCATGAAAAATGTGAGAAGTTTCACATTTTAAATATTGACTTTGGAACCATCTTAGCATCATTCTTTTTTTCTAATCTCGAAGAATAGAGAGATTATCTTTGCAAGCCCGAGATGAAAAAAATAATTTATAAACTATAGTTATGAACATAACAGTTGTAATAACAACAACAATAATAATCACATTTGAAATAGATGGTATTTAGAGTAATTAGTTGGGGAATAGAAAGTATTTAAAGAAAATAAGAATAATTAGAAGAAATGGAAGGAACTAAAAAAACAAAGACCTAGAAGATACTAGAAGAAACTGAAAGAAACTGAAAGTTAAAAGTTTAAGCCTTAAAGAACACACTCGTAATCATTTACTATAATATTTGAGACTCATGTCTCTAAAATGTTGACATGTGTCATCCTACATGGTATGCTTTAAATTGTCATTTCACATTTATGAAAAAATATTTATGATAACTTTTAAAATTTGATGAGTTTAAAGCAATGTATTTTATATTAAAAAAATTATGGTTTTAATTTGATAACTTTTATGATAACTTATTGAAAATTATGTAAACGAAATAAAAATATAATTTTTTTAAAAAATAATGGAATCATTCATAAAAAAGAGACTAATAATGATTAATCTGGTCTTCGTTGTCATAAAAACGACAATCATATTAAACGCCTTTTGAGTAAGGTATAATTTTTTTAAAAAAATTATTAATCTATTCTTTTGTATGGAAATTTATTGAGCTAAAATATAGCTCATTTTATATCACCTAATTAAAGATGAAAAGTTTATTAAAGAAAATTAGTTCATTATGGGTCTTAATAATATATTTGATAATATTTAATAAGAAAATTTTTATGGTTTAATGTATTTCATAACTTTTTAATAGTTATAATTTCCTTAAAACTAAAATATTACAGGGAATATAAAAAAACTATCAAGATTTAATTACAAGGACACCAGAGCTATTCTTTTGTGTTTTAAGATATAATAATAATATTGACAGAAAGACAAAATATTTAATTTGTATATTTCTTATATATAAAAAGATTATTAACTTGAAGAGCGCAACATGTGGCATATCTGTGTGGCATATTTTTGATACATAAGCTTAATTCTAATTAATGGGTTGAATAAAAAAATAACTTTTGTTTCTAAAAAGAAATTTTTTCGAAAAGGAAATATAATCTTATAAACTTGAAAAAGAATTTATTTTCTAATTTAATATTCTTTTAACAACACTAACTAAGACAAGAAAAATTATTAAATTAAATTATTAAAAATATATAAAAGCTAACTGAAAAAATTATAAAAATACAACTATGGATAACAAAGTATCATCGTGGTGCCTGTTTGGGAGGTTTTATATTATATGAAATTATTTTTTTATTCATTGTATATGCATTTACATGAAAAAATTTCTAACTTCGTACATTTGTTTTAGGAATAATAATAATAATAATAATAATAATAATAATAGTAGTAGTAATAATATGGATGGACTCTACATCCATTCACTTTGAGTGGCTTTGGACGACACTAGTTTCAATTGGAGTACCTACAGTGTTCCGTTCACAGAATTGATAGTTCCTACCCTCGACATCCCGAAAAACCCTCCCACTCCGGAGCCAGTGGCTCTAGAACCGTTCTAATAAAAGTATTATTATTATTATTATTATTATTATTATTATTATTATTATTATTATTATTATTATTATTATTTCTATTATTATAGAAATGCATGCAAATAATTTTTAAATCGCTATTGAAAGAAATCAAATGATGTAAGATATAACTAAAAAGAGTAGAGATTGATTTGAAAAAAGTTAGAAAAAGTTACAAGAATTAAATTGGGAGAAACTAGAAAGTGTTGAAGATACTAAAAGAAGTTGGAAAGTAATTGAAAAAGTTGAAAAAATATTAGAAGTTAACAGTGCATTTGATTGTGGGGAAAATATGTGTCTGGACAATTATTCTAGGAGAAAATAAGTTTCACAAAAAATTGTTCTCCTACACATATTTTATTGAAACATTGATTATATTTTAATAAAAAATAAAGATATTTTGTGATAATTTAAAATATTTTAGGGGGCATAATTTAGTTTTTATACATGATCAATTTCAAATATTTTTTTATAGTGCTCCATTCTTTAGGGGGTGGGCGGAGGGAGAGGGTGCTCGGGGGCGGGGAGGGGAGAGGATGGGGGTGGGGGGGGGGGTAATGACCTCGACCGAGAAATTAAAGTATCTGAGGATTGAATAAAAAATGAACTATCAAAAAACATACAAAAAATTCTTTTTCTCCTCTTAAAGAAATTATTTTTTCCAAGAAAAATGATTTCTTCTAGTTATGCAACCTAAATGTAAAAGTAGAGTTGTAATCTTTCAAAAAATAATTTTCTTTTAACCAAAGAAAATTTTTATAATCAACAAAAACTTTGTTTGGTCCTATGCGTGACATGGGTTAATATACTAGTACCTTTGAGATTAGAGACTAAACAATAAACATGAAACACTAAACATAGCCGAAAATCCAATTACCGTCTGCATCCGAATCCGTTTAAAGAGGAAATATCTGCATCCGTTTTAAATAGATATTATCCGTATCCGATTAAGGATATTCGATTACTAAACGGATACAGATTTGGTAATTGTATATCCGATCCGTTTAAAATCCGATCCGAATATGCATCCGTTTAAATAATTGTTTATCCAAATATCCGACCCGTTATATATAGTTTTTCCTAATTTTTTATTTTTATATTTTGTTTATCTATCGATATTTCAAAATATAAAAATTTTTTATATACAAAATAAATGTGTAGACACATAAAAATATGTACAGACATATAAAAATATGTGTATATGTGTGTTGTGTATATCTTTTTATCATATGAAGTTATCGTAGAATATCATAAATCATGAAAACAAAGAAAATAATTATCCCATACCAAATTATAGTTGATTTAATAATAGTTTGACTTTTATCTAATTTAAAATTAAAGTATTGTTTAATTTGATTTTAAAAATTGGAAGCGGATACGGATATATCCGATATCCGACCGATGCAAATATGGTTTTGATTTTCAGTATCCGTCAAGATCCGTATCCGAATTCGATATCCGACAAAAATAAATGGATACAGATTTATTAATGAGACATCTGATCTGATTGATATCCGTTTACAACCCTAGACTGAACAAAAAAACATGAAACCACTCCAAATATGAGACCATTTATATAGAATTGTCAATCTACCACTTTTTACAAGGAGTAGGTAGTATACAACAACAACAACAACAACCCAGTTGGATCCCACTACTGTAGGGTCTAGGGAGGGTGTGTGTACACAGACCTTGCCCCTACTTGGAAGCAGGGAGGCTGTTTCCAAGAGACCCCCGGCTCAACCTGCACAAAAAATATGATAGGGTATACAGTATAGCATGGATAAAACACCAAGTACAATGAAAAGAAAGTTCTACAAGCATTAATAGAAGATTCCAATCAAACACAACACACTACAAAAAACCTCTATAGCACCGAGTTCCTAACGAGCTACTCTAATCCTAGTTCTCCAAAGGTTCCTATCTAAAGCCATATCCTCAGTCAGGGTGAGAAGTCCTAAATCCTGTCTAATCACTTCCTCCCAATTCTTCTTAGGTCTACCCCTTCCCCTACTTCCCCCGAAAACCGTAATCCGCTCGCATCTCCGTACAGGGGCGTCAGCATCCCGCCGTCTCACATGACCAAACCATCTCAACCTAGCTTCCCGCAATTTATCTTCCACCGGCGCCATGCCTACCTGACGTCGAATAACTTCGTTCGAAATCCTATCCAACCTTGTCTTCCCACACATCCATCGTAACATCCGCATCTCTGCCGCATGCAGACGACGCACATGAGTCTTCTTAACCGCCCAACACTCTGCCCCATATAACATAGCAGGTCTGACTACGGATCGGTAGAACTTGCCTTTCATCCTGGGCAAAATCTTCGGGTCACACAATACCCCTGAAGCCAACCGCCATTTGGCCCAAGCCACTCCAACACGATGTCCAACATCCCCGTCTAACTCCCCATCAGCCTGGATTACCGAGCCAAGATATCGAAACCTATCTACCTTAGGTACTAGGTGAGAGTCAATCCTAACTTCCACCTCTGATTCTGTTTCTCTGCCGCTGAAACGACACTCCATGTATTCAGTCTTGTTCCTACTTATTCTGAACCCTTTAGTCTCAAGGGCAAGGCGCCATTGTTCCAACTTATCGTTTAGTCCCTCACGTGTATCGTCGATAAGCACAATATCATCCGCGAAAAGCATGCACCATGGGACCCCTTCTTGCACACCTTGAGTTAGGACGTCCATCACCAAGGCGAACAAAAAAGGGCTAAGGGTAGACCCCTGGTGCAACCCCATTCCTACCGAGAATGACTCAGAGTCGCCCCCGAAGGTCCTTACCCTAGTCATAGCCCCATCGTACATATCCTTGATCGCGCGAGTATACGCGATGGGAACTCCTCTCGTCTCAAGGCACCTCCATAAGACTTCCCTTGGCACCCTATCGTACGACTTCTCGAGATCAATGAACACCATATGAAGGTCCTTCTTCCTAGCCCTATACTCTTCCATTAACCTCCTCACGAGGTGAATGGCCTCTGTAGTTGATCTGCCAGGCATGAAACCAAACTGGTTCTCAGAGATGCATACCCCTTTCCGCACCCTATACTCAATGACTCGCTCCCAAACCTTCATGGTGTGGCTAAGCAGTTTGATGCCCAAATAATTGCTGTCAGGTACCCCCTATTTTGCAATAAAGACTGGCAGGTCCCATGTTTTTATAAAATATACTACTAGGGGCTTAAAATATATCATTAATGACTAAAGAGGTGAGTTCCGTCCATTGCACCGTTTGAGGTATTAATTTGTCGATTATATCCCTGGTTATTACCCAGAAATGCAAAAAAGAAAGGTGTACTATCTCCTTCTTCGATCAAAAGCAACTTCCTCTTATAGCGCTGTGATGATTGCCTTCCTTTAAAAGCTTCTCCATGGTAAGTAAATAGCTTCCTTATTGATTAGCATACACATTTCTTCATCTGCGAATCCCATTTTTTCCTTCATAATGTTTGATTATACTGAACATGGTTTAGGGTTTATCAAGTATCTTGGATTTATCATATTTCTTTTCGAATTAACTGAATATGAATATAGGGTTACTCAAATTCTTGTTCAATTTTACTGAACAACATGAATCTATGAATTTTTATTTTTCTATTTAATTTTGGTGAACAGGAATACAGCATTTTCATTGTTAAAATTTGTTTTGTTTTGTCAAATTTGTGTTGTTCTATCAAAATTGGAGCCAAGAGTTCCTAATTTTATTATTTTTCTTGTGATGAATGGCTATACAATTGTATATACTTCACTTTTTTTGTGTGTGTGTACTTTAGGCTCCATCAGGATTTAGAGTGTGTGTGAAAGATCAATGCATTGTGATAGCAGATATTGATTTGGATATTTACTTCACCAAAGATCTGTATGAAGATGTTATTTTAAAAGCTAAAGAACAGAATGTTAGTCTTCCGAGGTTTCTTGGTTTTACATACCATCCTCCCAATAAAGAAATTCAAAAACTGCCATTAGCTTCTGATTTAGATTGGATAAAGATGATTGAGGTTTGGGGTGTAGTTTCTTCAACTTACATTCCCTTATATGTGATTGAGCTGCAAGAGCATAGTTCATTGCAAAAAATGGCTGAGAAACTTGATTCCAGTACCCAAAATTTTAATGAGGGCAGTGACAGTGAAGTTGAGTTTTGGGTTGACAATTTGCTTGTAACACCAACAAGTTGTAGTGACATTCTTGAAACTGAACTAAATACTGGTTACAAATCTAAGTTAAATGTGAGGAGGCAAATCAATAGGAGGACTGAAGTGCAGCTCCAACCATCTCTCTTACACCCTGAAGATGTATCCATTACTGATTCCTCTGCACAGGTTTCACCGATTACTGCAAGACCTGATAAAAGCCCTCGAGAGGAGTTTGTCAATGATGAGATACTTAAAAACAAGAAAACAAAGCATGTGGGGGGAGAAAGAAAACTATTTGAGAGGACTGAATTTAATGTGAAACTCTTGACAAAGGAATTGAAAGGCCTAGAAGCTTATGACATTTCAGCCCTGAGTAAACCCCAAATTCCTCCAGAAGTTCCTTCCTTAGATGTATTCTTTGAAGAGCCTGTTCTGCCATCTCAAAGTGAAGGTCTAAATCGGGAGAGGGTTACTGATGATGAAAAAGGATCCTGTGAAGATGATGAAGAAGATTGTGATTTTGAAGGGAGTGAGGAAGAGTGTTTGAGTAGTGAGGAAGTTTCCATGGATGAAGAGTCAGCAATGGAGGATGACGTTGATCTTGACGCTGACACTGCCTATAGAATGATGCTGGGTAATGAAGAGGAAAATGAAGATGGGAGTGGTAGTCAGTCTATAGTGGATAAAATGGCTAAGGTGTTTAAGACTGGAAGACTATGGATCAGAAATAGCCATGGAAAAGTTGAGCTAAAAGAGGGTGACATATTTAGTTGCAAAGAGGATTTTCTTAGAGTCATGAAGGACTATATTATTCAAAAAGGCATTTCTCTAAGGAAAATAAAAAATGACAGGAGAAGATACACTCAAACGTGTAAGAATAAGGAATGTAAATTTAGGATACATGCATCTGTTCTAGTCGATGGCCACTCCTGGATGATTAAGAGCATCTGTGAGGATCATGTTTGTTCAGTGAAAGAGCACCACAAGAGGGCTGGAGCAACTTGGGTTGCAACTCGCCTTCTCGAAGACTTCAGAAATAATAAAGACATGAATGTAGGTACTGCACAAAAGATTATTTTGAAGAAGTTTAGCACTCATTTACCTGATTATACTTGCTGGAGGGCTCTTAGATCAATGAGGTCTATGGTTGAAGGTAGGCATGAGGATGGATATAAGATGTTACCACAGTACATGGAGGTTTTTATAGAGAAAAATCGAGATTCACAGTGCTTCATTAGGTGGCAAGACATAGGTCCAGGGGTAAACCCCATTTTCAGAAGATGTCAAATTTGCATAGGTTCATCCATCACAGCCTTTAAGCAACACTGTAGACCATTGATTGGTATTGACACATGCCATTTAAAGGGTCCATATCAGGGAGTGTTATTAACTGCTATGGCCTTAGATGGAAACAATGGTCAATTTCCTTTGGCATATGGTGTAGCTGATTGTGAGGATGAAACGGAGTGGTCTTTCTTCCTACATGGACTAGCTGTGGCTCTTGGTTGCACTGCAGATTCTTCTAGATACACAATAATAAGCATGCAGTTAGATGTATTCTAAGGATGAATGAAAAGCTAGAGAACTATTGTGAAGATTGGTTTACAGTTGACAAGTACAGGAGTCTTTACGATGGTATCATACATCCTATCCCGGATCCATGCATGTGGGGTGAGAGCTCACTCCCAAAACTAGACCCCCCAAAGAACTTTAAAAAGAAGGGGCGTCCCAAGAAGCACAAAAGAAGAGATGGAATTGATGATATAATAGAAAAAAAGAAGGGGATGGCTCATGGAACCAAGCGTTGCAGCAAGTGTAAGCAGCTGGGGCACAATCACAGGACATGTGGGCAGAGTAGAGATGAAGGAGGAATGCTGCTGAAGAAGATACAAAAGAAGAAAAAAATCTGCAGTTGAAGTGTAGTAGTGATATGTAGCTTTTTGTTTTGTTTTTGGGAATTCAATGTTATGAAATTAACATCTAATGTTTTTTTGTATTTCAAACCACTAAATGGTGTCTGCTGGAAGTTTTTTGGTATATGTATCCAATTTCAAAACATGCTGTCATAATGGTTTTAGGTATATGCTGCCATGGTTTAAGGTTTAACTGCTCCAGTGCATCTGTTGGTGAAGTAGTGTCTATATTTGCAAATGGTGTTAGTCTCTGTATAAAGGAGTGTCTCTTGGGATGGTTTGTAGACTTTAAATGTTTCTTCTTTCTCTTTGTGACTGGTTTGAACTGGACTGTGTATTGGCTTGCATTTCTCTAATTGAACATCCCTTATTATTAAAAAGACATTTTTTTCACATTGAACATGCCTTCCAAAGTTCATCACAACAAATACATAAATTGTGTGTACATAAAAATTACAAACACCACTTCACTACAAGTACATAAATTCAGATCACATAAACAATACAAACACTGCAATGTTGAGCACAATTGCTACACCAAAGCCGAACAGAAAAGCTCCAATCCTCTTGTCTTTGATACGCTTCTTTAAGAACTTTATTTCTTCGTCTTTGGCATTGCTCTTCTTTAGAAGTCCGGGAATTATCTTCTTAGCTCGATCACATATTGGAGGGTCAAGCCATTCCCAATAACGACATTTCTGAGTACCCTATTTAATACCAACCAACATTATCAATAAAGAACCAATGTTTTTCTACAAGGAAAACAAAATTATATTACTTACATTTCCATCACACTTCCACATTCTTCTTCCAGGATTTTTATCAGTCCACGAAGTAATAATATTCATCTCTTTCCCACACCTACAAGCAGGCACCTCTAACCATTCACCATAATCACAAACTCTTCTTGATGAGGTGAAAGAGTGGCTACTACAAATATCAAACCACGAAAGCTATAGTTATATGTGAATTATTTACCATCATTCATATTAATAATATTGGGGTTTATACCTGTTTAGATCCATTACTTGGATCTAACGAGAAGATTGAGTTCCAATCTAGAATAAAATGTCGTTCAAAATGAATAAATCCCAAACTCATAACAATCAACTAACAAAGGGAAATATTGTTAAAAATTAACGAGTGTTTTTCAATACATGGAAAAACTCAGTGCCTCGTCTCTCTCCTTCGTCTTTCTAGTCTCGTCTCTCTCCTTCGAAGCTTCTGCGCAAAATTAAAACCCTAGGTTGGCGTCATAGTGGAGCATTAAAGAGGAAAGATTGAGGGTTAAATTGGGAATTTCAATACCTTTTACTCCCTCCGTCCTGAAATTAATTTCTCACTTTCCATTTTGGGTCGTCCTAAAATCATCTTCCCATTACTTAAAATGGAAAGTTTTTATTAAGCAAATGACATTAATACCCCTAACCAAATATACCCACCCAATTTCTCCATCATTCAGAATTCACAACACTCACCCAAACAACTCTATCTCTCTCTTTCACCGTTTCACACCTCTTTAGCACCAATATTTTCTCTCCATCTTTTACCTCTTTGCCATATATTATCTCTTCATTCAACTCTTAAAGTTTCGTGTTTAATTTGGTCTGCACCATCACCCCTTTTTGCTCTATACATCGTTATGGTCATAGACCAAAGCTCCATTCCGGAATCAATGGTCGCCGCATCTTCATCCCTGACTCCATTGTCGTATAAGGAGTTCATAGATTTAGACAATGCGATTCGATGGTGGCCCAAGCAAAGCTTCCGGGATGAGATTTGCCACGCAGATCTAGCTGCTATATGTTGAGAGCAATCATATCTCAGATCTAAATCGATGCGAACAGTGACGATTTCGACTCTCTTGGAGTCGGCGACCAGAGTTCATTTTTTTTGTATGTATTTGTGTTTTCTGTGATGAATCTTCAAATTGGGCACCCTGATTCCAATTATTCGTTTCAACATTCATTTTTCAAGAGACTTTAATTTTGTGCTGTTTAAAGGGCGATAAATCTGATCTGTGATTCAAAATGTGAATTTGGAGGATAAGGGGCATTTTGGGAAAGTCAATGCAATTTTCACACTTTCTTAAAAATCACCTCCGGTCAAACCGGGAAGTTAATAATAGGACGGAGGGAGTAATATTAAATTAACCGGAGTCAATACCTCAAACGGTGCAATGGACGGAACTCACCTCTTTAGTCATTAATGATATATTTTAAGCCCCCAGTAGTATATTTTATAAAAACATGGGACCTGTCTCTATTGCAAAATAGAGGGGACCTGCGACAGTGTGTTTGCCTCTGTAAACGAGAAAAGCCAAAAGTGAATAAACCCTAAAGGCCTAAACGCAGTCTGCGACAGTGTGTTTGCCTCTGGCCGAATTACATCAAAGTTTTCTTCCTCATCTGGGAATTGTTTCAATAATGATCACAGAGCTTTTCAAGAGGCGATTGAGCATTTTGTATTCGAGCTGGAGAACCGATAAAGACCTTTGGGCAGATTCTAATATCTTAGTTATCTGCACAAGATCGCAGACCTCCAATTTGAGATCGTCCCAAGCGTTTCTATGGCTATTCGGTCAAGATCTCGATGATACAGCGGTTGTCTTCACACCGTATTCGATTTTCTTTCTCTGCAAGCAGACGAGCTTCTCTTTTATGCGTACTTTGGTAGGCTGCGCTTCAGCGCTGATGAAAATCCCCATCTCTGTTGAACTTATGCGGAAAAGCGATGAAGCGCCTTTCAAACTGGGAAAGATTGTTCGGAGTGTGAGAGCACGTCTTGTCTCTGGCGATCTTAATCGCCCTTTAACTGTTGGATATATTGACAATGAGATTCCAAAGTTGGAGTTTTTGGTGAATGATTACGCCAAATATAGGATTGTGAATGTGAGTTCTGGGGTAGCAAATGTTATCTCTGAGGGTGTTCATGGTGCTGGTGAAGTTCATGGTTCAATTTTGGCTGATGATATGCAACATAAGCGAGGGATCAAAAGGTCTATAACTGACAGAATGGATGCCCTGAAGTTGACAGATGATCTATTGGAAGAAAGTTTGGGAAAGCCAGAGAACCCTAATCAAAATGCTCTGTTCCAGCGTTTTGAGAATATGGCGTTAGCTTTAGGGCCGAGTGAGACTAGCTGTGAGAAGAGTATTGATTTGAAAATCACATTAAATACTTTGGAGAAGTTAGAGAAGGTTGATAAACCTTCTTCAGTTGTAGATCAAGTGGGAAACACACAGTCCAAACTGGGGGCGGAGACGGGCATTGAGTCATCTACACTTGGAAAGGAGTTCCGGAAGGAGGTTGATGATACCGACAGCACTAACGTAAGAGATCACTTTTCCAGGACGACTGAGGTAGGTATTAGGGTTGTAATATTTGAATAATTTGGCTCAATTCATGATTTGTATTTGTATGCGTACATATATAATCTACATGTGCATCCACACAGGCATTATATTTGTTCAAAATGAGTATCCAAACAAATTAATCTAGTATCAATTTCATTGGAATTGTTTTGTGTATTGATCAATCAAGTTAAATCAATAAAATTGGGTCAAACTAAGATAACATAAAATCATAAATATTTGATTTTCAGTAGTTATATTTTGTGAAACGTAATTTTTGTTTAAGTGCATTAATGTTCTAAACATATAGTATCAGGAATAACGTATGTTAAAATGTTCAACATTGATATTGCATATCATTTAAATTATGACTACTACCAAGAGTATTCGTTTAGGATTCGCTAACTATTTGAATATCATTCAAATATAAATCTCATTTACAAGACGTTCCATATTTGGATTCAAAGTTGTATTAAAAAAATAAACAAATTCAAATTCAAATACTCTTGTATTCGATTCGGTTTGGTTCATTTACGACTTCAGTCGGTATGCTCAGTTTTAATCAAGAAAAGCTGCTATGTTTGCAGGATCCCGAAAAATTTAAACTAGGTTGGGAAGTTGGTGCGGTTATTAATGAAAAAGAAGCTGAACAGGGGGTGCTTAGAGAGCTTAAGAAGAAGCTGACCTTATTCTATTCGAGCTGGAGGAAATATAGGAAGGAATTATGGGGCGAGTGTGATGTATTGGTGATAAGCACCCCACCATTTGGGCCAACAATGGATACATCGCACCCTTCAATATCCTCTAGCTTCTACCGGTGGTTGCTTGGTCATGAATTTCCAAATACAACAGCTGTGTTTATGGATCACACAATTCATTTTGTTTGTCCAAGTGAATATTTCGCCAGACTTCGTTCTCTTGGAACCACAATAACAAATGTCGCGAGAGTTTCTGTTTCAATCATACAGAAATTTAACGCCGATGCTGAATTGGAACTGGTGGATGTGGCCTTATATGCTTTGAGAAAACACCAAGTTAGTCATCAACCAGTTATTATTGGGTATATTGATCGTGAATCTCTGAAGTCAAGGTTCCTTGATAGTTGTGGCGCAAAACTGGACGAGCAAAGGCTTCAAGCTGTGAATGTGATTAGCGCTCTGGTGAAGCTTATCAATGAAGAGGACGAGTCAACATCGCTTCAAAGACAATGTTCAGATACGGCCGAAGTTGAATTAGAACTAGCTGAAAACTATCAGCAGATGTGCTTGCTGAACAACAACAATGCTATACCTGCAAGTTTGATCTCAAATGAACTGCAAAATGATAAGTTCTTGAAAGAGGACTCCAAACGCATGCTCGTGATACAAAAGGGTGAAGAGACCAAGTGGGTACTGGAAGAGGTTGATAACAAGCTGCCAACCCAATTCGCACAGGTTAACATTTCAGTTGAAGACAAGTCTGATGACTTGTTTCCACCCATTGAAGACAACACGGAAAGTGAGCTTGTGGTTGATGAGGGCAAATCAAGTAATGCTGAACACGGGGTACGGCCAGAGAAAGAGCAAGAATATTGTGGGTCCAATGAAGATGCTGACTGGGAGATTATTGAGAAGCAGCATGACGGACAAGAACCAGTTATTGCCAACAATAGTAGCTGGACGAGGTATTTATGAATCTTTAAATTCATCTGATTTCTTGTAAATTTGCTTTAGCAATCTCAGACTTGGCATATGATCTCATTTCGACAGATGGATGGGCAAAGCATTTAGCTCAGTGGCACAAGGTAGATTGTCCTAAAGCATCCAGAATTGAACATTATGGGGGGATTTGTATCTCATTGAGATTTATATCTAAACAGATTCTGGTGAAAATCTAAACAAGTTTGAGGATCAAAGGATTATGTTTCATCCATCTGGTGAAAATCTAAACAAGTTTGAGGATCAAAGGATTTGTACAATTTGTGGAAATATTGTTTTCATTGCATATCAGAATCTTCAACTCACTACGATTAGTTATTCTTGAAACTGCAACATAGAGTTTTCCATAACTAAACACAGGTTTCCGTAACAATACTCCAACATGTTTCAGAGATTGTCCCTGGCTCTTGTTAATCGTCATTGCGTACGAAGTAACCACGAGAAATTGTCTTCTTTGAAACTTGAATGGAATTCTTGTATCGGACGGTGTTAATGATAATCTTAGAATAACGACTTCTTCACCCATGTGGCTTCCTGATAATATTTTTCCTTGTATTAAGTGATTAGCCAATCGGGTTACCATCAACTATGTACCATTACATAAAATCATTGAATGGTCAATATTTCTCAACAACATAATAGGCGTGTTTACCTTTAGAGTTAGCTCATGATTCGGTACACCAGAAGCGTGAATCTTATTTAAGAATTCGGGAGAGTGTAGGTCACCGAAAAAATTTGAACTGCAATCTGAGTTCTCAACTTTGTCAGAACTATGGTATGCTCGAGACTCGTTGCTTGGATTCATTGTTGTCATATACTCCCTCCGTCCCAGAGTATTTGTCCACTTTCATTTTTACACACCATCCAATGCACTTCTTTAATCCATTTTATCTTGTAATTTGTATATTAAAAAGTTATAGAAATTATATATTAATAATCTATATGTTAAGACAAATCAAACAAGAGCACACATGACTATATTTAGGCTTACACATTAAGAGAATTTGATGAGTCAAAGTGCTTAGATGAACAGTTCCAAAAGTCAAAAGTGGACAAAAACTGGGGGCGGAGGGAGTATTCATTTATGGAATCGACGACATCCAATAAAATGTTTACATATAATTAAATTTAATTTTTTAAAATATTTATTATATGTAAAATATAAAATAATGTAAAACTAACTTCTGAGTCGTGAAAAATAATATCCAATGATTCCGGCCCTCGAGAATGAGGAAGAACGTGGTAAACTCTTACTGCTCTTAGTTTCATCATCAATAGTCCTGACATCAACATCTTTTAAAGCGGTTATGATCCCCATGTTCATACAAAAAGCGATGTTGAAGCACCAAATTAAAACACACCTTGATTAATCTTACTTCCCTGGCTTGGAAAACTACCGTATTTATAGTATATGTAAATGTAATAAAATTTGGTTGATGTATAATAAAATTTACAAATTTTGGTGTGTAATTGCCACAAAATAATTTGGTAAGAATAAAATAATTATTCTTACCATAATTATTTATTAAACGTAACTCACTGTATAATTGTATAAGTTACCTTTTTTAATTATTTCCAATTTTCTAAATCTTAGGCTTTGCAATTGTATAACTTACCTTTATTTAAAACTTACGATTTGGAATTCTATAATAGGCAATACGCTATTACCTTTATTTAAAATTTAAAACTTACGTTAATAATGTATGTTAGATTTTAATTTTTAATATGTTAATTACTATAAATATAATAAATATATTTATAATTAAGTCACACTCCATATAAACAGCATCACCAAATTCCTTTTTATATTTTTTAAAAAGGAAATTACCTTTATTTAAAACTTACGTTAATAATGTATGTTAGATTTTACTTTTTAATATGTTAATTACTATAAATATAATAATTATATTTATAATTAAGTCACACTCCATATAAATAGCATCACGAAATTCCTTTTTTAAAATGATTATGTGTTAAAACAGATAATTACCGTGTGATAAAAAAGGAAGTGTATTTATTATAGCTTTTAAAGCATTTTTTAGATTAATAATAATAATTATTATTTTTTAGCTTAATAATATCATGTTTTTAAAAAGTAATTTTAAAAAATCAGAGATAAAACAGTTTGTTTTCAAAAGGAAATTGGGAGTTATCTTTTTAGATCATTTTCAATTATCTTTTTTGTGAAATTGGGTATATAATTGTATAAATTACCTTTTTTTAAAAATTATTTCTAATTTTTTTTTTTTTGAAAAATTGAGTGTATAATTGTATAACTTACCTTTCGTAATTATTTCCAATTAGGTGTATAAAAATGACAGTTGCTTGCGGTATTAAAATACCGTGTGATGAAAAAGGTACAAATTCCGAACGCCCCTACACCATAAAAAAGAGGCTAAAATTAATGTACGAAAGGAACTGTATGGAGTGTACCAAAAAAAGAGGCAAGTTATTACGTACGAAATTAATTTTTTTAGATTAATAATAATTATTTTTTAGATTAATAATTTCACGTTTGTAAAGCCATTATGTGTAAAAATTAATATTAATTTTAACTTCATAATAATTAACTTGCCATTTGTAAATGTAAACGCATGGAAAATTAAGCACATGCTTAAGTTTTTAATAATTATTATTATATTTTCGGCAACTTACCATTTTAAGTGAACAATTGTCATTTGTTAATGTAATAAAAATTATCATTTTAAGTGAACAATTACCATTTTGTAAATGTAATAACACATGGAAAATTAACCATAGGAGTAAGTTTTTAATCATTATTATTATATTTTCGGAAACTTATCATTTTAAGTGAACAATTGCCATTTGTTAATGTAATAACGCATGGGCGTGAAAAACTCCGTGTCTTTTTAAATAAAGTATGAATATGATTATTTTATGACTACAAAAAACATGATCCCCCCACATTAATTTAGATTAGCAAAAAAAAGATTAAAATAATTGAGTTGTCTATTCTTTTATTGATTTTTAATGTACAAATTAAAATATATTGTAAATTTTTAATTTTATATCAATATTTAAATAAATAGAATAAAACTAACTTCATTTCTGCATATTATAAACAACTATGAAACTTATTTAGAGGTGAAGAGTGTATCTTATCTATTTATTTAAAGTATTATTATAAATGAAATGAAAATAATATAAAGTTAATAACGAATATTCTAAAAAAACATATATCTCTATTCTATAATTAAATTTACTCAATGAGGGTGAAATTGTAAAGAATGCTCATGTAAACATTAGAAGGGACAGTGATACATAATTAAAAGTATCATACTCCATAATAAATATTTAAAAATAGTTTCATTTCAAGATAAATCATAAATAATAAATCATCTAAAAACTATAAACATAAATTATTGAGTAATTGAATCAAATCATAAAATCCATATGCTCCAACTATCAAATTATATCTAGTGTTAAATATGACAGATATATTTCTCATTCTATTTAGAATATCTTGTTTCCTTATTGACCTAGACTATACCTCCTCCCGTGTATGTATAAATACCCCCGTATATGATGAATGAAGTACTCAGTTCACAACTGTTGAACTCTTGAAGAGAGAATTTGAGACGGAAGATCTTGACATGATATAAATTATACTTAGGATTGTATTTTAAACTCCTATATGATGGGACATTTGTCCATAAGTTAAATTACATCCAGAAGATGTTAACATGTTGAAATATGGATAAAGCTCATCCTTTGAACATACCCATAGTTGTTCATTCATATATATACATAACATTCTAATCGCCTCCCAGAAGAGGGCGAAGAAGTACTTGGTAGGGCCTTCAGTACCAAATTTTAAGTGTGAAATTACACAGGTAATGTGTTCACATATGGTGATACGACTTTTTGTTGGAAGTCGACTGAGCGAGCACGAACAACAACATGGAATCAAGCCGAACTAATAGCATTATACAACAGTGATCGAGAGCGAGCATGGTAGAGATTGATGATCAATCTAATACAAGGAGCATGCAGTTTGAGAGAAATCAAGAAGAATGCTACGATTATATATAAAGATAACACAACATGCATAGCTCAAATCAAGGAAGGCTACATCAAAGGAGACAGAACGAAGCAAATCTCAGCAAAGTTTTTCTCAACATCTAATCTGCAGAAAGAAGGAGAGATCAATGTTCTTCATGTTAAATCAAGCAAAATTTGGTAGACTTATTCACCAAATCTCTACCTAGACACAATTTTGAGTAACTCAGAAAGAAGATTGGACTTCGTAGGCTAAAAGAGATAAATTAGTTTGAGAGGGAGTATATTTTTATTTTGAGAGAAAATAGTATACACGTTGTACTCTTTTTCCCTTAACTAAGTTTTGTGATAGGCGTGTCGTAGCACCTAAAAAATTAATTTAATATTTTCCTTTACTTAGTTCCTCCTTGTTAAAATAATATTTATTAAACATGTAAATAGGATAAGTAAGGGTCGATCTCACGAGGAAAGATGCTTTTCAGGTTATGAAAATCGGTTTACTTTGTCACTTTTTATTGAGTAAAAACAACTATCTAAAATCTATAAACTAAATTAAAAGATGGGGGGGGGTTTGAAAAAGTGTTTTCTAAATAAAGTAAAAAAACTAACTAAAGTGACACACCACACCAAAACAAATCTCGAAACAAACCAAGGATAAAAACAGAACATAACTCCACCAAGAAGCCCAAACAAAGAAGACAAACACATAACACAATAATTTAGAGACTTAAACAAATTTAGAAAACCAACAAAGTGTTTTATAATATAGAAAATAAATATCCAGGATCAAAACTTTGATAAAATCTAGCATAATCATCAACCAACTTTAAATTAAAACGAGGGTCCGGCTGAAAAAGAGGTCCACCAACGGCTCTTCCCTATTTTCTCATTCATAAAAGCTCATGTTAGGACCAACCCTAACTCTAAACCCTACTACCCTTAGCAACCGAAAGACCAACCCTTAGATTACTACTAAGAATAGTGCATTAAGATTTGTGGAAAACATCACCGTAACAATCCTGCAGTAACACGAAGGTTATTTAACAAAATCAATTTGAGAACCTTGATTAGCAAAAACCACTTAACGAGGCGGCCTAGGTTAATCAAGTGACACTTGGTTTCTAGAAAAGTTCGGCTATTTAAAGCACTTTGGACTTTAAAAGAATATCATTTTAAATTGGATTAGGTCGCGATCCTAATTTGACCCAACTTAAGTAAAATCAATTGAAAAGTAGTTCTCAAACACCTTTGAATTAATTTAAAGGTAGCAAAAACTTGAATTATTTTAAGAGTATTAAACTTGAAGTAAAAGTGTAAACCCCCATAGACAGATTTAATTTTAAGCAACAAGATTCAATACTTCCTCTAAAAATTCTGGTTTCAAATGCTATTTTTGACAAAATTATTTCCTAGACAGCACAAACACAACAGTCCAAGAACCTGCTTCATAAATTTGCTACGAAACTGCCAATCACTTTCAACCTTAAATCAATGTTTACTTCCCAAAAGCCATATCATAAATTCATAAGTAATGATCAGTAAACAAAAAGGAAGAACATTATCCCAAAGGATACCTTTTAAAACAACACAGTCACCATAAAAATCTCTATTCGCAGCACTTATGACAAATTCCCTTCACACTATTTATAGCAAAACAAAGTAACTCTCAAGTAGAAGTTTTGATAAATTGAAAAATCAAGAACAGAACAAAAGGAAACAAAATTGAAAAGAAAGATCAACTAAAGTCGTAAAAAAAAGAAAACTACAAAAGAAGATAACAAAAAGGGGGTTTCAGATGCAAGATCCGAACCCCCTAGGGTTCATACCCTTTGGATTGAGCTCTGATTTTCTTCTTGATTGGTGGTGGTGATGTTCTTCGCAGCGTCTCCTTCAATTTATAGGCGCTAGCTTTGCCTCTTCCGTCTTGGATTAGGGTTCTTGACGCTGATTTCTTGCTGTGCATTCTCCGGCTCCAGCTATGCTTGAAGAAGCCGTCCCAACGTAGGAGAGGGAGTCTTCGGCTCTTCTATCTCACACGTCTCTCTCTTTTTCTCTTTTTTAAGCAGCTTCTCTCAAACTTCTTGTGTGTATTGGAGGTGGACCTTTGGGCTTTGTCATCTTGGACCCGGATTTCCTTTGAAACCATAAGTCGGGGTAGAGCCCAACTGGATTGCTTTCACGTTTTCAGCCCGCATTTTATTCTCCAAAGATATATCTAATAACCTTTGTCAAGGAGAATTTGGGCCCACAACAATAATATTCAAAAATAAACTGAAAAGTGTGCATTATGAACATATTTTATAAACGATGCCTAGAATGCAAATATGATCATTTAAGTGTAAAAATGCACTTTTTAATGCCTGAAAATACTGATTTGATAGAGAATAATGAGTGAATATTTTGGACTCAACATTTTGTCCCACTGGGCTTTTTTAGTAAGGTTTTTAATGAAGCAGCATAACTGATCCTGCAGTATCAGTTAATATAGGTCCTGAAGAACCTAGCCAACATTATCCCGTAGCATAATGTTGTTAGTGTATAATGAACGATGATATATCTGAGGGGGAGTGTTAAATATGGCAGATATATTTCTCATTCTATTTAGAATATCTTGTTTCCTTATTGACCTAGACTATACCTCCTCCCGTGTATGTATAAATACCCCTGTATATGATGAATGAAGTACTGAGTTCACAACATCTAGAACTTTGTTTTACTTTAACATTTTTATAGTTCAGTCATCTCTTGTTTTATATAATTCTCTTACAGTTTTTAGAAAAAGAAATAACATAAAATATGAGTAAACAATAACTCTTATCTTCAAAAGTAGAAGTGACATGTTTCTATTATCAAAATAGAAATTTTTCATGCACGGGATTGAATAAAATTTTAATTGATTCTGTCAATTATCTTCAATGTAATATGAAAGTATATGTAATGCGTTGTTTAGACATTAAAATCAAAGTAAAATAAAAAATTTAGCATTTAATATTTGGTAATGAAAATTCTCATATATAAACTCAAAAGCAAATATCTTAAAACCTTTTTAAAATTCATACTTTTTAAAACATTCTGAGAATATAATATTTTTGGTGTGGTTGCAAGATTTCATTATCATTTAGAACTAATATTTTTAACTCTGTCTTTGTTTTTACTCGTGAACAATAACATAAAATTGACTATGAGTGAACTTCAACTTAGTGTAAATAATCAAACAAATAGCAATATTTGACCTGGACTTTTGATCATAGTCATAGCAAAACATAAAGAGTTCATCGTCGTATATCTTCATCTGGTCTTCATTCATTTTAGATATATAATGTTTAAGATTCGATGATAATTTTTTTTGTCATTGTTCAACTCCTCTATCAAAAAACTTTTTTAAAATCTATTAAGTTAAATGTCATCAGGGAATTGCATACCATCAAACTCTTTTCATACTAATCTTTATATATATAATAAAAATTATTTTTTAATAAAAATACCTAAATTATGCAATATTTATCTTCTGTCAAATAAATCTCATCAACCAAGAGATTCCATGATTTGTGCTAAACAACTTAAAAACGACTCATGGTATTTATCAATAATATTGTGACAAACAATTTTTTATTTATTTTTATTTATTATTTTTTTGTTTCAAAATTCTAATTAAATTAAAGGGTAATGTTATTTTGATTTCAAATTTTTTAAGTAATATTTACATTGGTTTGTATATTTTAAAATAGATTTATATTATTAGTTTATGTTGATTATTTGTGGGAAAAATCTATAGAAAGTATGTAAATGCTCAATGTATCCATGCTAAAATGTAATACTACATTGAAAGGGGAAAAAAGTTAGAAATGGAAATGATAATGTTTCTTTATTACATAACACATGCCTTATTTATACGTTGATGCACACACTCTATTGCATTCTGAAAATTTCATGAAGTGTCAAAATTCTAAATAATTTTTTTAGTTACAAATATGAATTTTAGTTAGAGTCTCAAATTTATATACTCCGTGTAAAGGATAAATGATTTTCTTTCAAAGGAAAGTAGATGGCGAAGGAAATCTAGTTCCGATCAATTGGCTGCGGATCAATTCAATTCAAGAATGGAAAGCTGCGATTGTTTGAGAAGGAGAAGAAACGTTCCTATTTTTTACGTTATTTTGTGTCAAAAGAGAGCAGATGGCGAAGGAAATTTTTTTTTTGCAGATTTTTTTTCTTTAATGCCAATCAAATTGCCACACCACCATTATTTGTCTAAAATGGTGACACATAAGTTTCGCCACTTATCACCCTTTAGATTCGCCAAATGTCACACTCCTGCAGTTCGGAGTCTGTTATATATATATAAAGGATATGTACACACAAATGGCAAAAAAGAGATGCTCAGGGTACACGTAAATGGTGTAGCTTGTTTGTACACTACACAAACAGAGTTACTATGCGCCTGTGAATCATCAACATGATGTTTGTGTTGTCTTTGGTCTGGTGTACACTTAAAAAATTAAGTATACACCACAGATTAAATTGCAAAAAATCACATAAGAAATGTTTTCAAAAATAACTTCACAAAACACTTGAAAAAATTATTTAACTTTTTTCTAGAAAATGAAAAATCACAATGCAAAAAATCACAAATCAACCAAATTTATCACGTAAAATGGAGCTTAAAAATTAAACCATAGATCAACCAAATTTATTATGTAAAATCGAGCTTAAAAATTAATCTCCACTACTCGATCTTGGCTCAACTAGCGAACTTCTCTCCAAACATCTACAACAGTTATCGTTGGCCGACAAACTTTCTTCTTCCCGCAGAATCTCGATACGTAGGTTGTCTTGTCTCCGGCCGGGTTTTACAATGGGATGAAATCAGCTGACAACAAAGGGCGTGATGCTAAGGATAAAATTAGATTGGGTTTAAATTGATAAAGCGGAATGCAATTAGTTCATATCTAATCATAACAATAGTCAATTACTTATAGAGTTTCAATAAAGTTTTTGGTGAATTTACTTTCCTTTTATCCTCATGGATTATGCAATGGATCCAATTTGTACATACCGCTAATTATGATGGACATATTTTGGGGGTTCAAAGGAAGATGCACTAATTGTGTGTTCATGACTTAATAATAATGTACCCAGTGCCATTTACCCATGAAGTCTTAATAAAGTTTTGTGTTTCCCCAAATTGCTTGTTTTCATGGAAATAATACAAATTGTGAGTATCCTTTTCAGAAGGATTTATTTGATCCTATGTTCATAATGCAAGTAGTATAATTCACATGGGCACATTCACTTCACATTATTCAGATTGGACAATGCCCCAAAGTGAGAGGATAATAGAATGAATGAGTTTCTTCCAACCCCAAAAAATGGACACAACTTTTTCTACTCGCAAGCTACAATCGTCGGCTCCATCGCGGCATAAACATCTCTTTCACACATCTCTGGGCTGATGCTTATAATCCCTTCTCCCTGTTGTGTACAATTCATGCAATATACTTTTTAGGTGTAACATTTTTGTTCCATGTAATGAATAAAGAATAGAGGCTACATAAGAATTAACTTACCTTTGCTATATTTCTGAAGTATGTGGTTTTGTAACTCTCTGAAGGAAATAAAGCTTCAATGATATCTGCTAGGACCAACTGGGGCTGAGAAACAGCTCCATCATACCAATCTTCGTTTCGCATTTTTTTTTACAAGAAAAAACAAATAAACAATGTTATATATAATTTCATTGGAATTTGTATGTAAACGGATATATTATCTCCACTTACATGTTTTTTTTGTCCGAAATTAATTGTATGTTTTTAAAATTATGTAGTATTTAATAAAGAAATTATGATCAGTTGTCTAAAATACCTTACATATGCGTGGGCATTGTTGACATGAATGAAAGACAGAATGGTTTCAATGATACATTTGTTCTTTAGAAATGAGATGTTTTAGAAAGTGGGCAACTAATTCTGAAGTACATGTTTAGTGGGGAAGGCAAACTCACCGAGAACTGTGTCGTTCTGTACTCTTTTATCGTATCTCCACAAGCTTCGGTTCGAAATGAAAGTGAAGCAAGATTGATCTTCCACGCCAACGTTTCCAAGAAACGTGGAGACATTGTATGCCGTTGGATCAGATGCGTATGTTTCATCAATCACTACATCAACAGTCTACATAATAGATAAACAACACAACAGTATTAGATCTGATCCAAAAAATGTGCTTTTTAATTTAGTACTTAGAAAGTAGGAAACAATATGGCTCAAACATACACATAAGATGGCATGAAAATCTTCAATGTCATCAGGCATTGACATGTTGTATGTAATCTTATTAATGGATTCGTCGACGTTCACTCCACCGGCATCCTGCACAATCTGCATATACCCAAACTTATATATATATATATATATATATAAGTACAAGAGAGTAGTGTATGCACATAAATTGTTCCATACCCTAATATAATAGATAAATCCATATTACCATATATGTATGGTTCATGCCAAAATGCCAGTTTCTTGCTGTTTAGAGAAGAAGAATATCACATCTTTAAAGTTTACCTTTAGCTTGTAGTCCTCTTTTGTGAAAGACCACACCTCCTGCATGCAAGTAGAACATAGTTACAAAAAAAAAAAAAAAAACTAACATAACTAATTCGAGACGAAGGGAATATAATACAGCCGGGAAATTACATTATTGTCATACTCCACCCAAGCGACTGTTGGTTTAGATGAACTAGACTTGGTTGTTGCCGCTTTACTCAAACACAAATAGTTTCCCTTTATCTGCCCAAAAAAAACAGAGAGAAGAGAGAAACCTTCCATTAAAGCTTTTAAAGATTGATCAATTTGTCATTCTGGGAAAACCTATTTACTCAGCACAGCTTAAATTGGTCAATTAATTAGTCAAGAATGATCACTTACTGCATCATATACTAAGTTGGCTCTGCTCTCTTGGTTTGAGAAAACACCCAAGTACTTGATCCACTCTGCACGCTATTACAAAAATAATTACCGAGTTAGGTCCAAAAACAATAACGGAGTATTTTGTACTCCCTCCGTCCCAAAAAACTATTTCCACGAAATTACACAGAATACTTGTATGCTGAAGGTAATTCGAGCAAGTAATTAAACCAAATCTCACCCTTTCTCCATGAAATCATCAAGTGTAATGGGACCCTTTGCGATATTAAATGCTAATTTTAATTTAATTTACACAACAATATAATATAATTATACAAACGCATGCATTATACAAACGAGAAAATTAGAGAGTATATATTGTGTTGTTGTGTGTACCTTGAGTGGGGTGTCTTCACTAGTTGGAACAAATGTTGCAATGTTGCAATACTGTGCATAATTTTCAGTGTTACCAGCAGTGAAATGGACAACATATTGTTTAAGTTGTTGAGAATCAGTTTTGTTTATTGTCTCCACTTGTCCATCATGGTATAGCTTCAATATACACTCTGAGGCCACCTTATCAGATGTCATCCCCTTTAACTTTCCCACTATCCCTAGCAGCTGTATGTAAGTCCCCATGCATATTATATATTAATTACTCTACTAAATATAAATACAAATATAAATAAAAATATAAATATATACGTAGTATATAAATACAAAGACAGAGCTGGAGGTCTCTTGGAAACAGTCTCTCTACTTTTAGTAGGGGTAATGTTTGCATACACACACCCTCCCCAAACCCTGCTTTTGTGGGATTCTACTGGGTTATTGTTGTTATAAATATATGAGGGTGAAACTTTAGATTTTGCGGCAAAAAAGAAAAACCGAGCGATCAAGTCCTGGCAAGAACATGAAGCCTATTAGCAGCATTATGTTGTTGTTCATGTATTATTAATGGCCATGTGGAAAGTCATGTAGGGGCATGTGAAAAGTCATGTATAACTATCTATATATTGGGAGATCAATGAGAAGAGAGATCAAGGGAAAATAAATCTTCTATCATGGTATCAGAGACTTGGGAGCTTGTATCTAGACAGTCGCATATGAATATTATTCGGTGTATGTGGATTTTTACTCATAAAATGAAGGAGGATGGTTCATTGGATCGGTATAAGGCTAAACTTGTGTGTGATGGCCGATCTCAGCGGATTGGCGTAGATTGTCAGGAAACATTTAGCCCGGTTGTGAAACCGGCCACTATACGTACGGTACTGAACATTGCTCTATTTCATATTTGGGATATTGGTCAGCTCGATGTGAAAAATGCTTTTCTTCACGGGAACTTGCAAGAGACAGTTTATATGTACAAGCCTTATGGTTTTCGTGACCCACACCACCCTCATCATGTGTGTCGCCCAAACCGGTCCCTGTATGGTCTCAAACAAGCCCCACGGGTTTGATATCAATGCTTCATGTCATATGTGACATCTTTGGGGTTCCGACATAGTTCGTGTGATCATTCACTTTTTATATACCAACATGGAGGTCAGACTGCATATCTACTTTTATATGTGGATGATATTGTTCTTACCACCTCTTCTTATGCATTGAAGGCTTGGATTATGTCAAAGTTGTCTTCAGAATTTGCCATGAAGGATCTTGGACCACTGCATTATTTCTTGGGGATTTCAATTGCCCGCGGCAAATCTGGGATGTTCTTATCTCAAACAAAGTATGCCATCGAGATTCTTAAACGGGCAAATATGTCATATTGTAACCCAGTTGCTACTCCCGTTGACACCGCCAGTAAGACTAGTCATTCCTCCAGGGATTTTTTCGATAACCCCACTCTGTTCTGAAGTCTTGCTGGCGCACTTCAGTACCTTACATTCACGCGGCCAGATATTACTTATGCGGTTCAGTAGGTATGTATGCATATGCATGCTCCACGGGTCTGTCACTATACCGCTATCAAGTGCATCTTACGGTATCTCAAAGGGACTCTTAACATGGGTTTGCTTCTCACTCCCAGTCCACCAGGACATCTTGTGGCTTATACCGATCCTGACTAGGCCGGCTGTCCTCATACACGTCGGTCCACTTCTAGTTTTTGCGTGCTTTTGGGGGATAATCTTATTTCATGGTCGTCTAAGCACCAACCGACTATTTCCTGATCTAGTGTCGAGGCCGAATATCGGGGAGTTGCTAACGTTGTGGTAGATTTATGCTGGTTGCGCAATTTATTGTTGGAATTGGGGTGCCCGATACGGAAAGCTTCGGTTGTTTATTGTGATAATGTTAGTGCTATTTTTATGTCTAATGATCCAGTTCAACATCAACGCACTAAACATATTGAGATTGACATCCATTTTGTCCGAGAGAAAGTCCATAAGGGAGAAGTTTGGGTTCTTCATATTCCATCTAGATTTCAGATTGCAGACATCTTCACGAAGGGCCTCCCTCGAGTTCTCTTTGTCGGTTTTCGGTCCAGCCTCAAGATTCGTCATCCTCCTCCTCCGGCTGAGGGGGTATATTAGCAGCATTAGATTATTTTGCAACATACTCCCTCCGTCCACAAATAAACTTTACGTTTACTATTCACAGGGTCAAACTTTATTCACTTTATTGGCCTATTTTCGTCACCCATTTGTTAAAATAATATAGTCATGTCACCTCTAGTTTTGTAGATCTTTTGATATAGTAATTTTTATTTTTCAATTTTACACCATTTTTCATATAAAATGATTTGAAAATAACTTAGTCAAACATCGTAACGCGCAATGTAAAGTTTATTTGTGGACGGAGGGAGTACATGTATTATTAATGGGCATGTGGAAAGTCATGTATGAGCATGTGAAAAGTCATGTATAACTATGTATATATTGGGAGATCAATGAGAAGAGAGATCAAGGGAAAATAAATCTTCTATCAAAGCCGATCAAGGTGAGAATCGGAACCAGACATGGATAATCAGAACAATCAGTTGAAGACAATTTTAGGGCAGCAATTATCGATGCAAAATTGCAGAGTTGAAGAAATCCGAGCAGAGCAAAGGAGCACGTTAGAGAAAATGATGGAACTACTGGAGAAGACGAGTAGTAATGGAAATGTTCCCAGTGCGGACTTAAACAAATATGGAGGAGGCTGTGCAATTTGCTAGGTTACAGGAGGGTACATTTCAAGCTGCCAGAAATGTTCCCTGTGCGGACTTAAGGCCATTTCAATTTGCTGCATTATTGCCTACACCTAAGGGGACTGTAACATACAACAATAACAGTCTTTTCACTAAATCCAGTGGCAATACTAATCTAATAAGCTATGAGACCAGTTCAGTTAACAATAGTGTAGAAACATTTGAACCTACACTAAGATTGCATCAGCAGCTAAAATGACAGAAAAGAATGTCAAGGGTTTATGCTATTCCTGTGATCAGCCGCCGTAAGACAGGTTTCCAAGTGATGACATGGACTTTGAGATATTAGAAGGGCCAAATATACTCAAAGGCGATGGGAGAAGCTAGTCATTTATCCAGCAGAATACAAGCTACAACGCCAACGGAAACAAAGGTGCAAGTTTGGGTTGCTAAGGAGTGGCAATGCTTAGCTGCTTCTACTAACACTATGTTTGGTTCAAGGAATTAGGAAGGAAAAGAAAAGAAACTGAGTTTCTCTCATTTTCCTCACCAAAATAGAAAGAATATGGTTTTTCCTTCTCTTACACTATGTTTGGTTCAAGGAATATAGAAGAAAAGAAAAGAAAAGAGAATGATTTTTCCCCATTTTCCTCTCTTGGAGTTCCCACATTGGAAAATAAAGATGAGTATCACTTGCATATTGAAGGGTGAAGCCCTACCTATCAGCTTAAGCTTTTGGGTTAGAATTGTGGATCCCGACTTTATATGCAAGTGGTTAATTTTACCCGACACTCTATCCGTTGTTCTTGGCCCGCCGGAATTTTTAACATCCTAACTAAAGTGGAAGAAATTTAGTTTTCTTTCCTGTTAGTACATTTTGCCTTTTCATTTTCTTTTCCTTCCACTTTTTTTTCTTTTTCTCTCTAACCAAACTAGAAAAATGTTTTCCTTCTCAATTTCTTTTCCTTTCTCTCTCAAATTCCTTGAACCATACATAGTGTTAGTATATTTTACCTTTTAATTTTCTTTTCCATCCACTTTTCTTTTCTTTTTCTCTCTAACCAAACAACAAAAACTATTTTCCATCTTAATTTCGTTTCTTTTCCCTTTAAAATTCTTTGAACCAAACCTATTGTAAGAGTATTCATTTCATGATCACTTAGACTAAAACAACACAAAGACGTGTTCAGAAGACATCTTGGTTTACCACCCATGAGAGGTCCATTTGATCAAAAAATTCCTTTAAGCTACAAAGTGAGGAATGAAAATCAGGCTTGGCAGTCTCCTTAGAGCTTGGAATCTACCTAGCAAACCACACATTCCATATTGGCTGTAAGGAAGGAGTATGTGGGTCACTTTCAGGCCTATTGATTGTATTGGAAAAGGGAATGGTCAAGCAAGGTACTAAGCTTCTGTGCAATACCTTGTGATGTAGGATGGCTAAGTGTGGAAGATATGCTTCATGGAGAGATTCTTAAGAGATGGAGCAAAAGTTTCCTGAAGTTGTTCTCGGAACTAGTTGTACGTAGTACTAATGTAATACTATTTTTGTTTGTTGTAATAGGTACTGGGCAGGGTTTTTTTCCTGAGATTATGGTGTTTTCTTTTAAGGGGGAAGGAATATTGCAGTGCAACTAACTCCAGCTTAGCTCGCAGTTTGTTATAGTTTTAGCTAGACATTTAAGCCTTCAAATACCATTTGTACTTGCTCTTGTTCACTATAAAAAAGAAATAAGCAATCTCAATTCCCAGTTTCTCTCTCTCTCTCTAGGCTCATCTCCCTCCTTTATCTCAATTTTGTTACATCTATGAATCGAATGAGTCAATTCATCACCATAGCTTCATCCTCGAAGATCTCCTTCTCCATTCTTGAGTATCCTCCTGCACTGATTAGTCTCTGATGTTTCACTTGCATTATCGAGATGCAGCATCAATGAGGGTGGTGGTATTAGTGAGTTAGAAACTAGTTTCTTCATGTGTTTTGTGCATTGTAGTGTTTTTATTTACAACCGCCAACAATTACGATTATCTTCTTACATCTACAAATTCTTTTTAAGCCAATTGTTTGTATATTTTGTATTGATTTGGGGTGGTGTGTAGGTGACTGGGTGTGTGTGTTGGTGGATGTGCCTTGGAGGTGGCAATGTGGTTGTCGTAGTGTGGCGGTGGCAATGACTATGTTGCGGCAATAGTGTGACAGTGTGGCAACAAAGTCAGACCCATGAATGGTAGTAGTAATGTAATGGTGGTGGTAGTAGTGAGGCTTGATGGTGGTGAGAATGGTAGTGGCAGTGACACTGATGACAATGTGGTTATGGTGGTGTTAGCGTGGTTGTGATTGTGTTAGTGTGGCGGCACTGATAACAATGTGGTTGTGGTGGTAGTACATAGATAGAGTTTACAGTGTGGTCGAGCAAGTATGGTGGCGCTGGTGACAGTTTGGTGGCAAATGTGGCATTGTAGCCACAATGGTGGCAGCGTGCGGCTGGCGGAGATGGTAGTGTGGTAGTGTGGCAAAAATGGTGATAGTGTGGGGGCAGTATTGGCAGTGTGGGCGGTGGTGGCTGACAGCTATAATGCTTGTCGGTGTAGTGGTGGTGGAAATGTGGCGGCAAAGGAATGCAGTGTGGGGACGAAAGCAGTGGGTGGTGATGGCAATGTGGCGGTAGAGGGAGGCAATGCAGTGCGGGAGGGGGTAGTGATGATGGCAGTGTGGCGGCGGAGTTGCCAAAGTGGCAGTGGAGGTTGTACTATGACAAAGGAGATGACAGTGTGTCGGGGGAGGTAGTGGATTTTGAGGGAGAGACAATTGGTGACGAGGGTAAATAGGCAAAAATCAATTTATATTACTTATCCCGCTCCTACAAAAGAATGGCAATGTGGTTGTCGTAGTGTGGCGGTGGCAATGACTATGTTGCGGCAATAGTGTGACAGTGTGGCAACAAAGTCAGACCCATGAATGGTAGTAGTAATGTAATGGTGGTGGTAGTAGTGAGGCTTGATGGTGGTGAGAATGGTAGTGGCAGTGACACTGATGACAATGTGGTTATGGTGGTGTTAGCGTGGTTGTGATTGTGTTAGTGTGGCGGCACTGATAACAATGTGGTTGTGGTGGTAGTACATAGATAGAGTTTACAGTGTGGTCGAGCAAGTATGGTGGCGCTGGTGACAGTTTGGTGGCAAATGTGGCATTGTAGCCACAATGGTGGCAGCGTGCGGCTGGCGGAGATGGTAGTGTGGTAGTGTGGCAAAAATGGTGATAGTGTGGGGGCAGTATTGGCAGTGTGGGCGGTGGTGGCTGACAGCTATAATGCTTGTCGGTGTAGTGGTGGTGGAAATGTGGCGGAAAAGGAATGCAGTGTGGAGACGAAAGCAGTGGGTGGTGATGGCAATGTGGCGGTAGAGGGAGGCAATGCAGTGCGGGAGGGGGTAGTGATGATGGCAGTGTGGCGGCGGAGTTGCCAAAGTGGCAGTGGAGGTTGTACTATGACAAAGGAGATGACAGTGTGTCGGGGGAGGTAGTGGATTTTGAGGGAGAGACAATTGGTGACGAGGGTAAATAGGCAAAAATCAATTTATATTACTTATCCCGCTCCTACAAAAGAAAAAACTATTTCGGGTGTTGAACTTCTTTTTAATCCTATTAGAGACTTCTCCCGTGTTCAAAGTAAGACAATATTTTTAGAACAGAGATTGTAGCTTTCAACAGTAATACGGCACTCCACGAGTACATATACGGCTGCCTTGTGATTCTCACCTCCAAAAACGAAACTGTAAATGAAAAACGAATTACTTCTCATTTAGTAAATGCAAAATCCAAAATTGCTGTAAACTTTACTCGTGGTAACTAAGCTTTAAAGAATTTTTTCAATTCGGCTCGGATCAAATGACATCGAACAAAATGTCATAAAATCACCCGAGCCACACACACACACATGATCGACTCTAGTTAGATGACATGCTATAGTGAGATGACACCAAGCTCATCACATTACACTGCAAAGCTCAAAAATGGTGACTTTTGGTGTTCAAAATGGTGAGCTTTGCTTTGTTTACATGTGAGCTTTTATATATATATATATATATATATATATATATATATATATATATATATATATATATATATATATATATATATATATATATATATATATATATATAATATATATATATATATATATATATATATATATATATATATATATATATATATATATAATATATATATATATATATATATATATATATATATATATATATATATATATATATATATATATATATATATATATATATATATATATATATATATATATATAGTTAATACAATTTTTAAGAATCAAAAGGAAAAAAAAGAGGAAGGATATACCTGGAAAAGAGTAGTCAGACTCGAGGGTGTAGTTTGCTAATGGAATGACGAATGATTTTATTCTTGAGGTGCAGTATTTAGTCCGACTTGCCATCTTTGTCTTATCCTGCACGGACGAAATTAAAATGGATAAAGCTATTTGTACCCCAAATTTTTGTACCCCATTTTGTACACCGCAGGTTTCCACTGATATTTTATGTTGGTGTAAAACTAATTTTTGTTAACGCACCAACACTTTGTGTCCGTGTAAATTTTTGTTAACGCACCAACACTTGTGTCGGTGTAAACCATCAAAATGCTTGTGTATAACTGCAGTGTACAAATGGGGTACAAAAATTTGGTGTAAGTGTAGCATGAACCAATTAAAATTGATTTCCTAAAAAATTATTGATACAGAATTTATTCATTTTGATAAGCGTTAGACTATCTCTTACAGGGGGTTTGATAGGGTGCAATATGAAATCTCGTAGAGTGCAGTGAAAATATCAAATAAAAGCTATGCAAACAAATCAATCAAATAAGCTCTTGAGAATAATCATGCTGAAACACTGTCATAAACACTATCATAGGAATAAATGACAGACAATGTGCTATAATACTTTCTCCATCACAAGCACAGACACAGACGCAGATGATGCATAGGGTGTTACACTAGCTATAGCATAAAAAGAACACCGTATATGTTGACGTAGTTAAGAGAAGCTCTCATCGATGTCACTATTTCTTTTACGTTGTAGGAATCTTTCATATAGATCGTAACCTTTTCACACAAAGGATGGGTCGAGACACGATAGTAGTGCTCTAAATCAGCATATACTCTGCATATTTTCCATCACAACTGCTCTAGGGAATTCTCATGGATCTGCCGCATTCTTATAGACTTCTCCAAACACAACCTTGGTAAGAATATGTTAGTAAAAAGTGTTTTGAATACATCTTTAATCTTGATCCACAAGTAGCCTAAAGCCTTCTAAATACTAGCTGGATTTATTATAAATAAATCATAGCATATAGTCACAATCCCAATAGGTCTGGTTGTGAAAATTACAGATTCCAGCTTAATATCTCGTGCACAACCTTCTCATCTCGTATAGTGTGTTGCAACGTTGTGGTGTAGCATCTTCAGTTTTAACCTCAAAAACTAGAGTAACTCTAGAAGTCTAAATAAAATAAATCTCTCCTAAGAAATAGAGGTTTCTAAGTAATAAAGTTTCTAACTAATACGGAGTATGAGATAGGATTTTATTTGTCAAAAGATTAGCCAACACCTTGAAATTAACACAATATAGGCACTTCATAAGCGGATGAATATTTTGAGTAAAAGTATATGCTATGGAGCTTGAATATATGTATATTAAATTTTGAATTGTTGAAATTTAGTGATGGTAGAAAAATGGAGGGAAATGATAGTGATAGACACCCCAGATTTTGGATGGGTGCGGGGAAGGAGGTGGTCGAGGTCGGTCTAACTCTCCCTTAGTTCGAATTTAATTTTTTTCATTTGACTTTTCACGTTCTCTAATATTCCCTCTTGATGGGTATATTCCTATACCCGACCCGGACAACCAAAAGGGACAGGTCAAAATATGACCGGTTACTTTTATCAATCGCCAAATGAAGTTAACTCTTCGATCGGGACGGGTCAAAAGTTGACCGGTCACTTCCACTAAAAAAGTGACCGGTCACATTTTGGGCGTTAGCCAAAATGTCGCCTAATGTTACAAAGAACAATCTAGAAGACCAGAGACGGGTTGAGCACAAAGAATGACCGGGTAACCTTTGAGAGAAGGTGACCGGTCATATCATCTCACTTGACAAACATTGGTCCAGTATCTCAGGCATGGTGAACCACGTCAGAGGTCAAGGGAACACCCCGCCGCTCATCCATCACGAGGCATACAGTGAAAGGGATGTTTGTCATTTTGCAGGGTTGATTGGATTGAGAATATCCATTTTAGTCTTTGATTGAACAGTGCTTTTTGGTTGTATTGGTGGCAAGTCCATGATTGTACAGTGTTCCCATTATCTACAGTGACCTTCCCACGAGCTTCCTATTTTGTCCATGGATGAACAGGGGAAGGTCACAAATCCTCCTCTATAAATATGATGATATTGGATAGAGGAGGGGATCCAATTTTTCTCTCACTAAAGTTCACTCTTGAGATAGAGTAAGAAATATAATTCGGACTGAGGAGATTTACCCGGTCTAGGTCATACTTTGTGTTCTTGTTGTGTGTTTTATATTACGGGTCGAGTGTGTCCAGGTCACACCCGGTTAACCCACCCCGCTATATTTACACCATCATTTTTGGCGCCGACCGTGGGACCGATTTTTAAAGTTTTTTCGACCAGGTCAAAACTTTACCCCCACTAAATATCCACAATCATGTCTTCGAGCAACTACAACGCTGTGTCAAGCCAGGCTGCGAGTGAAAGCACTCCTGCCATCCCATTGATGATGTCGAGCATGGGGACGACCTTTGCTCCGATCACTACTGTAGGATCAATTGGAATGATCCCAATCATGTCAACCCCAACTCCTACGCCGACGACAACAATGTTCCCAGGCTCGATAACAACGCCTGGTGGAGCATTCACACCATCCCGTCAGCTTGGGCTCAGTTTGCTGCTGACCCGGCAAATGCTCAGGCTCTATAGGGCTATCAACAGGTGATGGCCATGATGCAACAGGCAGGTGGCTTCATGCCATTTGCCTATCCTGGTATGACGCCGCCAATTATGCCACCTCTGGTGTCGACCCCGTCGACATTTGTCCCTAGGATGGTCCCTATACATCCGGTGAATTTGACGGGGATTTTGAATGAGGCGGAGCAGGAGGCGGCCCGCAGGAAGAAGGGTAAGGCTATAGCCGAACCTAGCAAGACTCGAGATTCGGCGTTCAAACGCCTAGGGGGCAAAGAGGATGGACCCCGCAAGTCTGCCAAGCTACGTCTTGGTTCTGAGATGGGCCGGACTAGCGCAATGGAAAGACTTGGCGGGGGTCGTCACGCCCAATCTCGTCGTTCTAGGGAATCTGAGACGATTCACCAAGACGAGGAGGAAGCAGAAAGCCAGCCGAGGGCGTCGGCATACACCAGGCTCTCATACGATGAGGATGACCTGGACAAGATAGGGAGCGTAGCAAGGAAATTACGTGCCCTGGAAGAAAAGGTGGAGGAGAAGGCGGGAGCAAAAAAACACACCTTGGCTAAATCTCCCTTTTCGGCCAAAGTACATGCGCAGAGGTTGAGGCGGAAGATTAAGCTGGACGTGGAAAAATTCACTGGAAAGGAGGATCCAAACGTCCACCTTGACACCTTTCACAATGCAGCACAGATGGCCGGGTGCACTGATGCTGAGGAATGCATGCTCTTCTTCTCATCCTTGAGAGGGAGGCCAGTGGAATGGTTTAACGGCCTTCCCCATGGCAGGATTGGGTCCTTTGAGAAACTTGCTGAAGTTTTCCGCAAGAAGTACCAGGACAACTGCATCAAGAGGAAGAAATTTACCTACCTTAACACGGTAGGGCAGAGGGAGAAGGAGACCTTGACTCAATTCTTAACCCGCTGGAGGGACGAGGTTGACAAGGTAGAAGAGATGGACGATAAGACGGCCATGTCTTTGTTGATGAATGCCTTCCGGTCAGGTGACGTCTACACCGAATTCTATAGGAGGCCGCCCTCCTCTTATCAGGAAGCCTACAATACGGCATGGGAATATGCCGAGGCAGAAGTGCTGAACAAGAATAAGCGGGAGCTGGAGGAAGGCTACACAAAGCCGAAGTCCGACAAGCTAAAGAAGGACGACCAGATGGAAGGGTCCAAACTAAAGGCTACGTATGACGGGTCTGTCCATCAAATAAGGGATGATAAGAAGGGAGAACAACCCAAGAGGCCTTGGACGGAGAAGTGGTGTACCTACCACCAATCTGACTCCCACAACACGGCGGATTGCCGAAATGTCAAGGTTGTGCTCAAGGAGATGACCTTGAAAGGAGAGCTTGGGGAAGGTTACGGGACAGGTAATAAGAAGGACCCGAAAGCGAACACCTGGACCCGTCATCAGGGAAAAGACCAGGGAAGGAGAAAATCCGGGAAGGATAACAACAACCCGGATGACGAGGAAAAGACGGCCTTCCTCACCCCGGATGGGACATACTGCTACAAGGTGATGGCCTTTGGGTTGAAAAACTCAGGGGCGACCTACCAGAGGATGGTCAACAAATTGTTCAAGCCTTTGCTTGGACGGACCATGGAGGCCTATGTCGATGATATGCTGGTGAAGAGCAGGGCAAGCGGCACACATGCTCAGGACCTGGAAAAATGCTTTGAGATTATGGCTAGGCATAATCTTAGACTTAACCCGAAGAAGTGTGTTTTCGCCGTGAGGACGGGGAAGTTCCTGGGCTTTATGGTGACGAAGAGAGGGATTGAGCCAAATCCTGAGAAGATCAAGGCCATTATGGAAATGCAACCCCCAACATCGGTAAGGGAAGTCCAACGGTTAACAGGGCGCTTGGCGGCCTTAAACCGATTCTTGTCCAGGTCGGCAGAGAAGGCTTTGCCTTTCTTTAAGGTTTTAAAGAAAGCCAACACCTTTCAGTGGGATGATGAATGCGCCAGGGCATTCGAGGAGCTAAAGACATACCTAACTTCGGACATTGTTCTATCCAAGCCAGAAACGAAGGAGACTCTATACTTCTACCTAGGGGTAACTCAGATGGCCGTTAACTCGGTCTTGATGAGGGATGATGGGGTCCAGAGGCCCATTTATTATGTAAGCAAGGCCTTAAATGGGGCAGAAAGTAGGTATACTCCCACGGAGAAGGTAGGGTATGCACTATTCATAACGGCAAAGAAACTCACCTCCTACTTTCAGGCCCATCCTATTATCGTGTTAACTGACCTACCATTGGGTACAGTCATGAGGGACTCCACCTCATCAGGAAGAATGATCAAATGGGCCATGATGTTGACTCAATTCAACATCGAATATCGCCCGAGGACAGCGATAAAAGGACAGGCCGTGGCTGACTTTCTTGTGGAGATGGCGGGTCACCAGGAAGAACCGGCTAGGGCTATCACAGAGCCTTGGTGGTCCATGTCTGTAGATGGAGCCTCTGGACCGAAAGGTTACGGGGGAGGTGTAGTATTCACAACTCCGGAAGGGTTCAAGGTATATCATGCCTTGATCTTCAATTTCAAGCTCACAAACAACGAGGCTGAGTATGAGGCATTGATAGGGGGTCTGAGATTGGCCAAAACCCTACAAATCACATGCCTCAGGATCAAATCCGACTCAAGCTTGGTGGTAGGCCACATCAATGGCAACATGGAGGCCAAAGGAGAGAAGATGCAGAAGTACAGAGACTTGGCAAGGGCATTATTGAAGGATCTGACTGAGTATGTGATGGAGCAAATCCCAAGGGGGGAAAACACCGATGCTGACTTGCTATCAAAATTGACGCAAGCAGCCCCGGAGCATGTGTCCAAGCTGGCCAGGATTGAAACGCTGGAGAAAGCCAGCATTGAAGGGTTTTCTGTTAGCATGATAGAGGGAGATGGACAGCCCAATCCAGATCGAGTGGAGCCAGATGATATTTGGATGGATGACTTGGTCAAGTATTACATGACCGGGCAATTCCTTGAGGATGAGGACAGGGTGAGAAAAGTAAAGTTGAGGGCTCCAAGATTCCAAATACTTGATGGAAGGCTATACAAAAGGGCATTTGGCGGTCCGCTGCTGAGATGCTTGACCAGGGCGGAGACGGAAAGAGTGATCGCCGAAGTTCATGAGGGTGTCTGTGCAGCCCACCAAATGTCCAGGACACTCGCACAAAGGATCATCTTGCTAGGTTATTTCTGGCCTACAATGAACCAAGATTGTGAGAAGTATGTGCAAAGGTGCAAGACTTGCCAGGTGTTCTACAAGTTTCCGGGAAGGCCTGCGACGTACTACCACCCAGTTTCCAATGTTATTCCATTCGCAAGATTTGGGATGGACATCATTGGAGCCTTCCCCCAAGCACAAGGGAGGAAGAAGTATGTCATGGTTGCTATCGACTACTTCACAAAATGGGTAGAGGCCGAGGCATATGCAACCATCACAACCAAGCAGTGCCAGCGCTTCGTCTGGAAGAATATAATCACCAGGTTCGGGTCTCCTCGAAACATTGTGACGGACAACGGGCCTCAATTTCGGAATCCAGGGTTCACCAAATACTTGGAGGACTTCGGGATTACTCACAACAAGGCTTCCGTGGCCTACCCGCAAGGGAATGGTCAAGTGGAGAATGCAAACCGCACAATAGTCGATGGGATTAAAAAGCGGTTGGGTGAGGCAGGAACAAATTGGCTAGAGGAGTTGCCACATATCATCTGGGCTTACCGAGTCACTTCGAGAAGGGCCACCGGGGAGACACCTTTCGTCCTTACTTATGGATGTGAGGCCAGACTACCCATTGAAGCAAAGATAATGACCTTCCGGGAAAAGATCTATGAGGAGAAAGGGAATGAGGAGGACCATTTGGCAGAGTTGAACTTGTTGGAGGAAAGGCGGATGGTTGCTGAGGCTAAAATGATATAGTACCAGCAAGCAGCCAAGGCTTACCATGATAACAAGGTAGGTCCTCGTTATTTCCATGTCGGTGATGAGGTCCTGAGACGAAGGGAGGCCAGCAAACCGGGTGATGGTGGAAAGCTTGCAAAGAAATGGGAAGGTCCATATAGGGTCACAGCAATATTACGCCCTGGGACATACAAGTTAGAAACAATGGAAGGTCGGGAGTTGGAAAGGTGCTGGAATTCCCACCACCTTAGAAAATTATACCGATAGACCAAATTGGCAAGGCATACATCTGTAATATCCCTTCGATGATGAATAAGAGATTTCTTCAATACTTGTGTTGCTGGGTCAGTAATACTAAACTAATGTCTTGATGTAAGAGGCAAGGTCAAAAAAAAAAAAAGATAAACCCTTGAGATAGGGGCCTTGATGTTGAGGTATGGCCTTGAGATAGGCTGGGTCTGGAAGAGGACTCGCGTCCATATTTACATGGATCCCTACCAAATTTTCATTTGGATAGGGGCAAAAAGATGCCAAAGTAAAAAATGATTACCGTCTTGCATGAGCCATCCTTTGCGGATTGAAGGGTCTAGGGAAGACTAGAATTCACTTCAAACGCATAACATATGGACATGTAAGATTGGATGAGGGCTGGTTCTCACCGGCATACCCCCACGTGGGAAGATTGGGTTGGCTAGGTCAACCTAATGATTAGAGAATGACACATTAAAAAACTTAAAACCTGGAAGAGGGGCCCTGGAAGAAGGGTGTTGCCTGGAAGAGGGCTGAACCTTGGAGAGGGTTCGCGATCATAGGACATGGTCAAAATCTCCGAAGAAAGTTCGGGTCTTGATGTTGAGACTTGATGATTCCAAAACCGTTTCGGATTATTCGTTCGAAATTTGAGCAAGGTTGCTGTTAGGCATGACACCCAGGCCAGAGGGGGAGAAGATGGTGGCATGGTCAAAAGTGACCGGTCACTTTTGAATGTTCTGGATTGACAAGAAAATGCGAATGGGAAAAAATGAAAATTTGACCGGTCAACTTTGAGAAAAGTGACCGGTCACTTTTTAGTTTGCGGATTTGATGAAATCAGACAAAACTGGAAAAAATATTTTTTGACCGGTCACATTTTTGACCCGGCACCTGGACAGGAAATTTGACGTCATGATGGTTACATATTGCAACCAAGCCATAAGAACCTGGAAGTTGACTGGGTCAGAAAACAGGCGAGGAAGAAACCGACCTAGACGTTTTCAAGTCAAGAAACCAGGACATGAGATGACCTGGAAGTTTTCAAGCCTTGCGTCTAAAGTGGTCTTCAAAACTTCCAACCTAGCCTACTACACCAGGACATGAGATGACCTGGACGTTTGTTGCAGTTCAACCTAGACACAAGCCGGTCCAGAAGACTAATCAGGCCACAAGATCTGGACATTTTCAAGGTTGCAAGATCTAGATGTTTTCAAGGCTTGTACTTGACCAGGACATAACATGACCTGGACATTTTCAAGAGATGGAATTGACCTGGACGCTGTCAACAAAGCCTACCAGACCTAGACGTTTCTAAGGCGTTAACCAAAGACCAGGACATGAGGTGACCTGGACAACTACAAAGGATAAAGCCGGTTACTTCTTTTGACTTGGAATCAAGCATATTCAATAAAATCGTCAACCAAGCCAATGAGGCCTGGACGTTTTCAGGACCAGGACATGAGATGGCCTGGACATTCTTTAAAAACGATTCCTAAGGTATAAGGTCGGTTAGTTTTATTGACTTGAAAGTTCATTCGAAGGCGATCAAGAAAAAGAAAAGAAAAGCTATCATGCAAGAAGCAATAACCATGCATAGATCGACCGGTAAAATATAAAGGCATGCCAAGAGGATTTAAGTTTCATACTAATCAAAAGTAGGCCGGACATCCCCCAGGCCTTGGGAAAATCTACTGTTTGAAAATATACCCTGACCTACTCAAGGGGAAAGGGGGGAGCTGGCTCTTCCTTGTATAGGGCTGGAAGCTTCAACTTGGCCGGGTCGAAAGAAAGGTCCTTCCTCTGGAGCCTGGCATAGAGAAGAGATCTCTCTTCCTTTTGGCCACACTGAAACCCATAGGACCCGACATCTGTTATCATTCTCTTCCCTTCCGGTTCCTTATACATGACTTTGAAAAAATCCATGGTATCCTCCGGATTGGTGAGAATGGACCGGGCGACTTCAGTGTGATGGCAGGCGGCCCAAATCGCAGCATCATCAGGGAAGGCCTCCTCTTTTGACCGGGCAGTTTCTTCAGCTTGAGCCAACGCCTCTTCGAGCTCAGCGACCTTTCTCTTGCCTTCCTCCTCCAACCGGGCAGATCTGGCCCTCTCCTCCTCCAGCAAAGCCCTCTCAGCCCTCAGCTCTACTTCTAACCTTCTCTCCCTCTCGACCAGGTCATTTATTTCTGATTTGGCCGAGTCAAGCAGGAGATTCAGTTGGGAGACCTGGTTGGTTGGCTCGATGAGTGACTGGCCAATCTCTTCAGTTAGGACTCCAACCTGGAAAAGAAGTTTGTCAGTTAGAGACCGGGCTAATAATTAAACCGGGCGAAAAAATAGAGATGGCGTACCTTTTGGAGTCTTCTGGTCAATGCAAGGAAGGCTTCTTCTACCGACTCCCCTTCCAAGTCAAGCGACCCGGTCTTCTTCTTCTTGCCCCCTTTGGAACTCTTATGGGAGCCCTTCCTTTTCTGGCCCTTAGCACGGGAAGAAGAATGGCTGGCCTCCTTGGGCTTGGATTCAACCCGATCGCCTTCGGAGAAATGGAGGGCTGAGGGTGACTTCACCTGTTTGTCTCGAATGAGATCGTCAAAAGAAGAGCACCGAGCAGTTGAGGCCCCTTCAACTCCAATGTTTTGAGGAGGGGAGGGAGGGTTGCGATTGGGAGACTGGTGAGAGTTGAGGACTTCGACATCATCGTCATCATCTTCGATGATGGTGGTCATCCTGTTGAAGTCCATGTCTGCCAAAGAGAACAAAAGCAAGTGAAACCGGTCACTTTGTGCACCTTATCAAAAAGAAAGTGAAACCAAAAAATTGAGGAAAATTAACCAACCTGGATGAGGAGAGCCGACCTCAGCGTGACCATCCGAGGAATCAGCCCGGTCATCTCCTGCGTCATGGGTCGCAGACACGTCCCCATCCTGGTTAGGTAACCGGAATACCCAGCCTCCATAGGCATAAGGTTTCCCGGTCACAGGATCACCCTTAAAAAGTTTCTCGCAGGCGTCCTCAAGATCTTTAGTGGGCTCCGGATGAACCCTTTCAGGTTTTATAACCCGGTCAGCCCACTCAGGGTTAGAGAAAGGAAATTGATCAGGGGGGAATTCAACAAAAACAAATCTTTTCTTCCATCTTTTGTGGCTAGGGGGAAGACCGGTCACAAAACTCCTCTTATTACGAGAATGAAAATAAACAAAGCCCGGGCAATTACTAGTCCCGGGCAAGACTTCGTACATGTGGAGGAAAAGATGAAGGGAAGGGTCGATTTTCAAATTTTCACAGATATTTACAAAACAATTCAAGAACCGGTGAGCATTTGGAGTAAGCTGGCCGGGCAAAATCTTGAACTTGTTACAGATTTCAATAAGGAGGGGCGGAGAGGAAAAATAATACCTCCCTCCAGAGATGCAATATGGAAACCCAACCGGGTTCCCTGGTGGGGTTCAATGATGTTGGGCCAGGTGGTTGTGGAAAGGACTTTGTAGCCCGGTGGGAGGATGGTACGGACCTCGGCCAGAACCTTTTTAGTGACCCTAGAAGACTCTTTGAACACCGGTCTGACATCAAGGGCTAGAAAGCCCAAGGATCCCAGTCGTTCCTCCCATTGCTCCCAGCTAAGGACCTTGGGATTGAATCGACCGGGCAGTTGATTCAAAGGGACAGGGTCCTGGGCAATTATTTCCCGGGCCTGAGAATTAGACTGGTGAGAAGGGTGGCGAATCAAAGGAGTGATAGGGGGAGAAGAAGACTCAGATGAGAAAGAGGGTTGAGAACCCGATCCATAAGATTGACCGGATACATTTTGTGAGTCAGAGGAAGACATGACTTCAGCCTACCGGTCAAAAATGGAAAGATGGAAGAATTAAAAGACTAGGAGGACTGGAGGACTTACTTGGCAGAAGGCTAGAGAGAGAAAGTAGACCGGTTAAAACTTGAGGAGCGAAGGAGAGAAGTGAAGAAATGAGATGGGTTGGAGGAGTATTTATAGGAGAGAGAGAGGCGGTTTGGAGCTCGAGGCGACAGGTGGGAGAAGGAGCGACTGACACGTGGAAGAGGTTATGATTAGGAGGGAAAATTTGAATTTTGAATGGTAAGGTGAAAGGTTTTGGGGGGAAATTCCAAAACTAAAAGGCCAGACTCAACGTTTGGACTCCCACAAATCCAAACGGACAGGTCATGCAGCGTAGTCTACAAATCCAAAAGTGTCAGGTTTGGTATGAAGACGGTGAATCCAAAAAATGGGCAGGTCTCCATGGAAAGGTCATGGGAATGGCTTGACAATTTCGAAGAAGGACAGGACAGGTCTTGAAAAAGAAAGGCTTGGCAATCCAGAGAAAGACAGGTCTTGAAAGAGAAAGGTTTGATAATTACAAAAGTGACGGGTCTAAAAGGACAGGTCAACAAGAAGGACAAGTCAACGAGAATGACTTGATGATTTCAAAGAAGGAAAGGTCATGGGAATGACTTGATGATTTCAGAAAATGATAGGTCATGGGAATGACTTGATAATTTAGAAGAAGGACAGGTCATGGGAATGATTTGATGATTTCAAAGAAGAACAGGTCATGGGAATGACTTGAAGATTTCAAAAGTGATAAATCAACATAAATATACTTCCCGCCCTTGATGACTTCCTCACAAGGCCGGTAAGTGGAGGACTTCTTGATGGGTATATTCCTATACCCGACCCGGACAACCAAAAGGGACAGGTCAAAATATGACCGGTTACTTTTATCAATCGCCAAATGAAGTTAACTCTTCGATCGGGACGGGTCAAAAGTTGACCGGTCACTTCCACTAAAAAAGTGACCGGTCACATTTTGGGCGTTAGCCAAAATGTCACCTAATGTTACAAAGAACAATCTAGAAGACCAGAGACGGGTTGAGCACAAAGAATGACCGGGTAACCTTTGAGAGAAGGTGACCGGTCATATCATCTCACTTGACAAACATTGGTCCAGTATCTCAGGCATGGTGAACCACGTCAGAGGTCAAGGGAACACCCCGCCGCTCATCCATCACGAGGCATACAGTGAAAGGGATGTTTGTCATTTTGCAGGGTTGATTGGATTGAGAATATCCATTTTAGTCTTTGATTGAACAGTGCTTTTTGGTTGTATTGGTGGCAAGTCCATGATTGTACAGTGTTCCCATTATCTACAGTGACCTTCCCACGAGCTTCCTATTTTGTCCATGGATGAACAGGGGAAGGTCACAAATCCTCCTCTATAAATATGATGATATTGGATAGAGGAGGGGATCCAATTTTTCTCTCACTAAAGTTCACTCTTGAGATAGAGTAAGAAATATAATTCGGACTGAGGAGATTTACCCGGTCTAGGTCATACTTTGTGTTCTTGTTGTGTGTTTTATATTACGGGTCGAGTGTGTCCAGGTCACACCCGGTTAACCCACCCCGCTATATTTACACCATCACCTCTATTCCAAAAACTCCTTTCCTTTTATTTTTTCTTGTCCTACAAGATCTTTATCTTTTCTACTCCCTCCGTTTTTAAAACACTTCCTCTTTCACTTTTTTCACTTTTAACAAAACACTTCCACTTTCTATTAAAAAACCACTTTTACTCTTACTTTTTCATACCCTACCTATCACATCATACTTTTTCTCTAATAATATACCCATCACATCTTACTTTTACCCATCACATCAAGGGTAAAATTGGAAGTCAACTACAATTTAACACTTTCTTATTTTTCCACTTTTTCAAAGTAGGAACTCTTTTTGAGAACGGAGGAAGTATTTAAAACCAGTTTTACCCCCTTAAATTTCATAAAAGTCAAAACGAGAACATTTTTATGATATTGAGGAAATATCACACTTTGACCATATATATATATATATATATATATATATATATATATATATATATATATATATATATATATATATATATATATATATATATATATATATATATATATATATATATATATATATATATATATATAGGCACACACTCCCACACATAAAATATTAAAGTTACTTTCTTAAAATATAAATTATCTTAGTTTATAATAATAAAAATTAGGTCTACACAGATTTCTGTAGACCTAATGTTAATTGCATATATCGTGATGATCGTTTTTTTGTAAAAAAAAATAAAACAAATTAAGATTAGATGTGAGGATATTTACAAAGGTAATTTACCTAAATAGGACTAAAATAAAATGATTTTGTCAATAAATATAGGACTATATGTTTTTATTTTTCAATATAGAACCATTGGTCATTATCTATTAGTCATTATTCAACTAAATATCCAGCTATCACTTGGACATTATTATTCTCACTAATCATTATTAAGTACTACTCCCTCCGTTCCTTAAAATCCTTCCACCCTAAATTTTTGCGCGCCTCATTAAACGCTTTTACTCCCAACTAAAATATCTAAAATATACCCCACTATGTAGTTTATTACGGGTATAAGTTGTTTTAGGATATTTTAGACATTTTGGGTGGGATATAAGTATTTTATGGGATGTGCAAAAAATGAAAACGAAAGTGTTTTGTGGAACGGAGGGAGTATTTAGAAAATAAAAAAGTTTAAGTCATATATTGGAAAATGACTTATGTTTTAGTCAAATTTCACTATTTTGGGTAATTTATAGTCGATGAAAAAAGCACTTGAGAAAAATTAAGAGAAAGTAATTTGGCATTAAAAACAAGAGAGTGGAGGGGAAAGGAAAGTTGGTAAACTTAAAAGCAATCTGCCAACACAAGAATAAAACATAGATTTTCATTCAAATATAGGAGCTAGTGGCCTAAGGAAGCAACTGCCCCCTCTACAGAGCTCCATTCATAAAATTGATGATTCCTACCCCTTTAATCACCCAACTTACATCAATTACACCTCGTAATTATAATTGATTTTAAAGTTAAAAGTTTTGACTTTATAAATAATAGTCAATTTAATTTAGGAGGGATGAAATGAAGTAGGGAGTATATTTTACTCTTATTTAATGTCAGATTTTCTGTTTAAAAAAAAAACTCCCCCGCAGTACAGTGTATGCATGTGAAATTGTGAGATGGGGAGCCATGCGAAAGACAGATGCAACTTCTCTTGTCTTGTCAGACCCGTGACACTTTCATTCCGGTGTATCAATGAAAATACTTCCTACCAAAAAGTGCCACTTCTTTTCTCCCCACGCCCGTGACTCCTTCCTTATTGTGTAAGGCCATGTATTACGGACTATATATTAGGGCAATGCTAGGGGTAAGCAAACATGTATATCTTACTCTTTGTTTACAAAACTAATACAGACACAAAATGTCTGTGCAGCACAGATATTTTGTGTCTGTATTGGCTTGGTGTACAAATGGGATACCCCATGTTGGTGTATCTCTAGGTTAATTCTATATATTATGTGATAAAAAGTGATGAAGTGTGAATATATGTTAAATTTTAATTTGCTAAAAAAAAGAGAGGAAGCCAGCCACCACGCCGGGATATTTTTGTTATTTTTTGTTTTGAAAAGTTTCTAGCATAGTTTTAGGTACTCCTTGTGTTTATTTAATTTTTATTTGTGTATAAATTTTTAAATAATGACAATTTCTATTATAGTCCATAGTCTTTATATGGACCTTAACACAAGAGGTTATATATGTTGTGCTTCGGAAAAAAAGAGATCTATGTGCGAGCCCATACAAAATATGAGGATTTTACTTAAATAGCACTAAAACATAATGATTTTATTTAAGGAGCACCACATGTGTTTTTCTTCCCAATGTATCACTTTTAGTCATTATGCATTAGTCATTATTTAAGCAAATATTCGCCATCACTAGACATTATGGACATTATTTAGTGCTATTTAGGGAATAAAACAGTTTAAGTACTATTTAAGAAAATAACTTAAGTTTTAGTGTTATTTAGTGCAAATATTTCTACAAAGTATCTCCACATTCACGTGTGACTTTAGGAATATAATAGTACAATTATTAAATAAAATGATGAACTTAAAAAATTTAAAATTTGATTTCGTTTTTTTCGTAATGCGGCAAAAATTTTGTGATGAAGAGAGTAGTTGAGATTTGTTAATGTGAAGTAATCATTTTATTCTTTTTAACACTATCATTTCCGAATTTCTTCTAAATTCTTCAAATTTCTTATAGTTTCAGCCAATATCCAATCCTTTGTTTACATTCAAAGGAAGAGAGCCTAAGTGGTGGCAATGTAACAACAATATACAAATAGTAATGTGAATGGATGATCGACAATATATATCCAATCCTTTGTTTACAATCATGACCACGACCAACAACAATAATGGAGACGTACGTGAGAAAATATTATATACCTGAATGAGGAGATAAGTGATGGCATCAAGACTGTTCTTGATGACCTTGAAAGTGTGGCCATAGTAAATCTTGAAATACGAAGCGTCTTCGGCGTTTGAGATGTTCCCAACTGTCAACAGAGGCGGAGGCGGCTTTGCTGATGATGCGCCGCCGCCCAAGTACTTATTTAACTGGTAATAATAAGAAGGCCGCGCCACCCCGCCTCCATTAACGCCGCCGCAACATAATAATAGAACCCAGAACTGCAGGTGTAGTGGCCACAAACCACGAGACAAAGAAGAAGAAGACGAATGAGATGATTGATGATGCAGATACAACGACGGCATTGTATCGTAGTATGTGCTTGGGATTGGGATTGTGAAGTGAGTGCAAATAATCATATACGGCACAACATATATTCTCTCACATATATATCCTCCCTCACCCCCCCCCCCCCCCACAAAGATATTCATTCCCTTTTCTCTTTTTTGTTTTTCTTGTCCAAATGGGTCCGCTATATGTGGCTTGCTATTACTTTTTTTAGCAAATGAATAGTGGTATAACAAGCCATCCACTTCTTGTTCCCTTCTCCAACCATGACTTGTTATACTCCCTCCGTTCCATAAAGTTTTCCCCTTTTTTACTAAAGTTGAAATTAAGGGAGGGACAATTTTGTGTTGATTTTCCAAAAATACCCCTGATGTGATCGGTAAAAATAGGATGTGATGTGTAGATTATTAGAAAAAAGGTATGATGTGATAGGTAGGGTTTGAAAAAGTAAGGGGTAAAAGTGGTTTTTTAATAGAAATGGGTAAGGAATTGTGGGACAAAAATTTTTTGAAATGTGTAAATCTTTTTGGGACAGAGAAAGTATTATACTTCCTCCGTCCTGGAAAACATGAGAGTTTTGATTTTGAAGAGGGTTTTACGAGAATGTATTTTGGTATTGAATTTCCAAAAATATTCATTCCAAAAATACTCCCTCCGTCCCATAAAACCTTTCTCCTTTCTTTTTTCATCCGTCCCACAAAACACTTCTCATTTCTATTCAAAAGTCACTTTTACCCCTTATTTTTTCATACCCTACCTATCACATCATACCTTTTTACTAATAATCTACCCATCAAATCCTACTTTTACCCATCCCATCAAAGGATATTTTTGGAAATTCAATACCAAAATACACTCCTTTAAATCTCTTCAAAAAGCAAAACATCCCATGTTTCATGGACAGGAGAGTACAAAATAAAAAATTATATTTAAAAATTACATCAAAAACTCTACAAAACAAAAGCCCATAAGAATATTTTATTTTATCAACTGATCAATGAAAACACGTAAACAAATAAGAGTTATCGAAATGTCATAATAGTAAATGGGTAATTTTTTTGGGACGGAGGGTGTAACTAACAAATATATTTTGTTCCAATAACCATCATAATACATAAAATACAATAGTTCTTGAATTGTATTTATTCATGTAAATGTAAAACATAAGTAATAAATATGGAGTATGTGTCAAGAAACCGATTGACCGATTCGATCAAAAGTTCAAGCTTGTGATTATGTCCCATGAAAGTTATTTATATTTGTAATTAAAAATATAAAATAAAATTTTTTTAATTAAAATAAAATGAATCAAACAACTCTTCCTATGGTAAAAAATCACATTCATAGCGGAAAAAAGTTATACGGAGTATATGTGCAGTATATATCAATGCAAAAGAAAATCACATTAATTTTTGTTTAGCTATATTCTAGCATGCTTGTTATAAATAGCAAGTTGTTTTCATTTTTTAACAAGCTAGTCAAATTTTGAATAATCCCTTGGAGCATGAAATTTTGTATATGCTTGTCAAATTGTAACATATAGCAAGTCATTTTGCTATGGTTGGAGATGCTCGCATGAACAATGACAAGTTAAAAATAAAGAGAATTTCTTTCATGTCTTGGCTAATGAAGGGGCATGGATGCCCCTCTAGTGAATTCTTGTCATGTGGGCTTTTTAATCATGTTAATAAATAAAACACTCCATATCATTTTAACTTTTAAATATTACATAATGACCTCATTTCTTTTTCCGTTTTACTTATCTAAGGGTCTTTTTTTAATGAAAATTTATTTCATACATTTTTCAATGCTTTTCTATTTTTAACCACTTCAAGTTTATTCCAATAATAACTTAAAAAATTTATTTATTTTTATTTTTTAATAATATTCCTATTACATTCATTATAATTATAATTATTACTATTCCTACCATTGTCATTATTGTCATCACCATTGTAATTGAAATAAAATAAAGAACTGAAGTAATAACACAATTTTCATATAAAAAATATTTCTTTTGTCTAAAAACATATACGGAGTATTAGTTATCATTATAGAGTCAACAAAAAATATTAAAATGTTAAATGAATTAATTTATTATATATACATTCCACTTTGTAATTTTGTAATATTCAATAATTTTGTTTATTTGTTGATTGAGATAATATTAGATTATTTATGCCAATTTTTGGTTTAAATAAGATTAATGAAAAATATTAGTAATAGATTATTGGCATTGAAATTAAGGAATAAGAAATAAATGATTTAACTTATATATGGAATTAAGAAATACTCCCTCCGTCCCAGTGTATTTGTCCTATTTGACTTTTTTGAGTGACAAACTTTGAGCTTAAATTAAATAAAAATCATAATGTATTTTTTTTAGAATAAGTGCCCTTCACTAGAGGGGGGTGAATAGTAAGGCACGAGAATGTTTATAAATTTTCGTGGAATAAAAATCGTAGGGATAAAGTAAAGAGCGGAATAAAAAGCGTAAGGAAAGAACATACCAATTTTACCCTGGTTCACCACAACGTGTGGCTAGTCCAGCCTTCCGAGAGACTCTCTCGAGCTACACTACTTCCGTTAAGCTTACGGGTGCTTAACAAACCGTTAAAACTTGAGAACTTGAGTCCCACGAGCCTCAATACACTTGCTCGGAGATACCGCACTCCAAGACTTCAACCCGAAGAAATATGCCCTTCCTTCGTACAACCAAGAGAAAAAAACCTTCCTTAAAGTATTCACAATACTTCACCACTCAAGAGCAAAAACTCTCTTAAAAAGTAGAATATGTGTAAAGTAATTTAGATCAAGAACACACTCAATTCCTCAAGAAATGGCTCTAAAAAGATATGTAAAAAAGTTTATGAAATGATGCAATGTAAAGCTATGAAGTGTGTGAGGAATGGTTGTAAAAAGTAGACCCAAAAGACCCTTATTTATACCCAAAAAGATGTGTAACGGATGGGAGTTGATTGGTGTTTTATGGCATGATTTGTGGAAATCAAATCAAAGTTGGTCTACAGGATTTTGGCCTAACATCGATGTTCATAAAGTGAACATCGCTGTTTTGGCTTTGACTTTCCTTTAAAAATGGCTAACGGTCATCAAAACATCGATGTCTAGAAGTCTACATCAATGTTGGGGTGATTGACTTTTAAAAATGGAAAGGTTTGTCAAAAATAACCCAACGGTCATTTGAAAACATCGTTGTTCACAATTGAACATCGCTATTCAAAAACTCACTGCCAAGAACTCTGAATGCCAACACTGCTGTTGGGAATTCATATATGCATGTTGGGCTGGTTTGCCAAAACCATGGTTTGGCTGCCAACGCCGAAAACCGATGTCAAAAATTAAAGTTCTTCAAAATGAAAACCAAGTGTTGGAAACTCTTATATGATGTATTTTATGTAGAAACCAAGTATAAAAACTTAAAAACCACTTCATTAAGGTAAAAACCATGACTAGCCAAGTTTATGTCGTTTCACATGGTTTTCACCAAAAGACCAAAAACGAAAAGTTTTTTTTGACCTGTTTTTATTGGAGAAATGTTTCGATATGTCCACGAATAAAAACCATTCATAAAATCTTAAAAACCACTTGATTGATTTGGACACCAAAAACCAACACTGATAACCAGCGCCGAATGCCGATAACCAATGCCGGAAGACAAAGGTTATGGTTTTTGAAAACTAATCATTTGGAAAACCTTTAAATGTGTCCAGAAGCCAAAACCAAAGATAAAAACCCAAAAATAATTTGTCTAAAATCAATGCCAATAACCCAAGCCGAAAACCGAACGCCATAGCCGAACGCCAATAACCGATGGTTATGGTTTTGGTTGGGCAAGAACTAGAGGTTTTAGAAACTTAAAACAATTTATGAAAACACTCATTTGATGCATGAAAAACATAATTTGTTTTGATCCATGGCTTAGAGAAATTGAATGAGCTTGTTACAATAAAAACCTAAGTATTTAGACATCATCTTCAAAACGCCAATGTCGTCGTCTTTAGAAACATCAATGCCTTTATTGTGCTTTTTGTTCCTTCAAAGAGCTTTTGCTATGACTTTGAAGCTTTTCATTTTGTCCCAAGTTCCCGACGGTTTGTCAATATCAAAACCTAAACGGAAACAAGCATTGCCATTAACAAAACATCAATGTGAAAATGCTTTCTAACAATTTCCCCCTTTTTAATAATGACAAACCAAGGCGGGGATATGCAGACCAAGTTGGGTTTTCAAAGAGAGAGTAATGGTAATTCCCCCTACATCTTTGGAAACAAGATTCCCCCTCACTTGTTGCGTATACCCAAACACTTCCCCCTTTTGGCATTAGCAAAAAGCACTAAATAAAGTTTAAAAAGTGTACTCCTTGAGCATTGATGTTTAATACAAAACATCATTGTTGTATGTTCTCCCTGAAACTGATACCATGTTTACAACAAAAATAATTCCCCCCAAACTCCCCTTGATGCAAATAATTAGGTTTCGTGCTTGGAGTATCCACTACAAAAATGTTGTCTTCAAACACACTTACATATGCATCTAAAAATAATTTTTAGGTACCCAAAAACTTTTGGGTCCTTGAGGGTTAGGCAAATAATAATCATAGTTATAAAACAAATCCTTATGTTTGGTAAAACAAACAGGTGCTATGTGTCCTATCTTAGAGCAATAATGGCAAACTACGTTTGGATTATGCATATGTCTAGGTTGAGCCAAATTTTTTTTAAGTGATCTAAAATAATTATTCCTAGAATTATTAACCAAATTCCTAGACTCATTTCTAGGTTGTCTCAAATTAATCCTATCATTTATAAAAATCTTAGAGTCATTTCTAGGTTGTCTCAACTTATTATTTTTATTCTTTTTAAAATTAATTTTGTTATTTCTAGGATTATTTGTTCTTCTAGGCGGTTTATCATTCTTAACTTCTTCACCAAGTTTCTTAAGATCTTCTACCTTAAGTTTTCTATGGTGCTCTTAAGTTCTACATTCTCTATTTTTAAAGACTCACAAGAGGAGCGAGTAAAACTTTGGTCAAAGGAAGAAGCTTCATTCATTTCCTTAATCTTATTTTTAAGGTCAAGATTAACATTTTCTAAAAATTTATTTTCTTCTTACAAAGCATGAAGGACGCACAGCCATCTGACGACCAGCCCCCCTCCCATACAGCTATCGTCCCTCCGCTTAGTCCACAACGACAGCATTGTCAGCCTTCTCATCTTAGTGATTACATCGTCAATTTTCTTCAATCTCATGCTCCATTGTCCCCATCGCCTCCCCGGTCTTTGTTTTCAGGTACACGTTATCTTATTGCCAACTTTGTTTGTTATCATAAATTGCATGACAGGTACTGTGGCTTTCTTGGCACCATCAGTCCACACTTTGTTCCTAAGAATTACCCTAAGGTTGTTCCTCATGCCAAGTGGCATGCGACTATGCACACAAAGCTTTAGGCGCTGCAAAACAATCACACTTGGGAAAGCTTTGGGATGTCAATGGGGTTTTAAGACCAAATTTAATTCTGATGGCACAAAAGAACGAGACAAAGCCTGCCTGGTTGTTCTTGGAAATCATCAGACTTTGGGAGTTGATTACACATATACATTTGCCCCGGTCCCAAAGATGGGTTAAGTTCTGTTCGGGTATTGTTGTCTGTTGTCGCGGCAAGGGGGTGGCAAGTGCACCAGCTTGATGTGAATAACGCTTTCCTCCATGGTGATTTGATTGAGGAGGTCTACATGCGTTTGCCACCTGGTTATGCACATCTTTATCCAGGAATGGTTTGCCGACTGTGCAAGTCTCTTTATGGGTTGCGATAATCACCCCAAAATTGGTTTGGAAAGCTTACTTGTGCCCTTAGGCGATATTGTTTTCGTCAGGCACATACTGAACACACTCTCTTCATTCATCGTTGCAGGTCTGTTATTTTGGTTGTTTTGGTTTATGTTGATGACATTTTGGTTGCAGGTAACAACTCCACTCTATGTGCCTCTTTCAAATCCTATTTACATCGTTGTTTCCATATAAAGGATTTGGGGCCCTTGTCATATTTCTTGGGTATCGAGTGTGCTCGATCTGCAGCGGGTATCGTTCTTTGTCAACAAAAGTATGCACTTGACATTCTCCATGAAGCTCGTCTCTTGGGTTGCAAACCGGCTGATACTCCTGGCCATCACACAGGCCCACGGTCTGGCTCGTTCTACTACTGCTGAGCTACGTGACCCGGCTCAATATTGCCGCCTTGTGGGTCGCTTGATATACTGCACTATTAATTGGCCAGATCTCTCATATTCAGTTCATGTTCTGTCACAATTTATGCATGCCCCACGCCTCGATCACATGGAGGTCGCCAAACGATTCCTTCGTTGTTTGCAGGGCCATCCTAGACAGGGGATTCTCCTACGTAGCGATAGCTCTCTTCAGCTATCAGCTTAATGTGATTCCGACTGGGCATCTTGTCCCATTACCCGACGGTCCGTTAGTGGCTATTTCATTCTTCTGGGAGGTTCCCCAGTTTCGTGGAAAACAAAGAAGCAAACCACCGTGTCACGTTCCTCAGCGGAAGCTGAATTCCGTTTAATGGCTAATATGTGTGCAGAGGTTAGATGGATTCATGGTCTTCTTGGGGCACTCAGCATTACTCCACCTACGACGCCACATCTGTTCTGTGATAATAAGTCTGCCTTATTCATTGCTGTTAATCCTATCTTCTATGAGCGCATGAAACATATTGATATTGACTGCCATATTGTTCATGAGTGTGTGCAACGCGGTGCGATCGCTACATCATATGTTCCTACTCGATTGTAGATTGCAAATTTATTTACTAAAACTTTGAACAGACCTTTCTTCTCTTTCTTACGGTCCAAGTTGGGCATTTGTGATCTCCATGCTCCAACTTGAGGGGGAGTGTTAGCATATATATTTGTATAGTATTGCCATCTACGTAATTATTTCCATGTATATATCTATTTCCATGTATGTATTCTTGGTATATTCGGGCTCGACCCAATGCCCAACTCACTTGTATTTATACGTTGTGAATATTCAATGGAAAGCAGTTCAGTTTTTCACAAATTCTACAATCACTAACTTTGATAGAAACAACTAAACTCTAACTCCAAACACTGACTCTAACCTTTATTTAGTGCAAATTTCATTAATATTAAAGGACTCAAAGATACTCTTATGTTGGGAAATTTAGCACAAAACTTCCCACGCAACGAAAGGAACAAACTAGTAGTCGATCGAAGAACAAAGAAACCGCAAACCGAAAAAATAGAGATGAGATCATGAGACCAAAGATTATTGAAACTGGAAAAACCCTTTTTATAGAGGTAAAATCACCACTATAAAAATAGTGCAAGTACAACTTAACCGTCAAGGATTACACCACATACAATATTTTGGTACAAAGAAAAAACCCCTAAAATATTGTATGAATAAACAAGTTGTACAACCTCTCTCATAAAAGAGCACACATGGCTATTTTTTTCTCTTCTTGCTCGTACCAGCCCCCCACTCCATTTTTCCAAAGCCTATGCAAGGCTTTAAATATAAAAGTAAAGGCATTAAGTTAAAAACCAAACGGCCACCAAGACAAGTGAAAAGCCTCCCAAATGCAATAACTCTTAATCACCACATTTGTCTTTCCAAATGCTAATTCATGCACCTTAAAAAACAACTTGGGCTAGACAATTTTGGGAAATAGTCCCAACAATCTCCCCCTCGAGCCCAAGCTAGTGTGTTCGGCAAGAACCTAGAAGCCATGAACCATTGTTGCCTCATCCACGAACGAGACACGACGACTACTTTTATGATTTGAGCCGCTTTTACCCGTATGACCCACCATACGATACAAACCGTGATCTAGCTCCCCCTTGATCACAACTGTGCTACCCGTAGTCACTCTAACCACTCCTCCGCGAGCCTTGTACTCGTACCCCTCGGAGTCCAGTTGACTAAGTGAGATGAGATTCCGCCGCAACTTGGGAACGTACGCCACATTACCCAAAGTCCTCACCACCCCATCGAACATTTTCATTTTCACCACTCCAACACCCATGACCACCACCGTCGAGTTATCCGCTAACCTCAAAATCTTAGTCATGCCTTTCTGAAGTGTCTCAAAATGTTCCTTCCTTGAGCACATGTGACTCACACATGCACAATCAAGCACCCAATCATTGCCGGAAGCTTCATCATAACCGTTAGCGACCATGAACAACTCGTCACTTTCATTTCCGAGAGAACTACTACCAGTCTCTCCATCTTGAACCAAGTTGGCATCATTTTTCCCCTCACGCTTCTTAGGACAGTCCCTCCTAATATGCCCGAGCTCGCCACACTTGTAACAACGCACCTCGTTCTTAGGTGCGTTCTGGGACTTGGACCTTCCGTGCTTTGATTTGTAGTCCCTAATAGACGAACGACCTCTCCCACCACCATGAGCAATCGCCGCGACTGCATCGTCACTCTGTACCCCAGCTTTGTCTTTCCTCCTTGCATCAAATGACAATGATGCTGATTGTGCCTGCTCTAAGGTAATCGTGTCCTTCCCGCACAATATGGTATCCACATAAACCTCATAGGAATCCGGGAGAGAATTAAGAAGAAGCAATGCCTGATCCTCCTCACTGATTTTAACATCAACCCGTTTCAACTCGTCTATTAAACCATTGAACACATTCATGCGTCCAACCAAGGTGTCCTCATCCTCCATCCGCAACCGATACAACCGCCTCTTCAAAAGAAGCTTGTTGGTCAAGCTTTTCACCATGTACAACTTTTCCAACTTCTCCCATATCTCCGCCGGAGACTCCTCATCAATAACACAATTAACGACAGAGTCTGCAATGCACAACCGGATGGTACTGACACACTTCTCGCCCAACTTCTGCCAATCATTGTCATTCATTTTCTCGGGCTTCGCCTCATCTCCTTTAAGAGCTCTAGACAAACCCAAATGCACAAGGAGATGCTTCATCCTTCTTTGCCAAAGAGTGAAGCTACTCTTTCCATCGAACTTAGGCACGGCAAAGTGAGACCCCGAACCCGAACTCGACATCCTCGAGAACTACTAGAACCACCAGGATCTAACCTGAAAGCTCTGATACCACTTTGTTGGGAAATTTATCACAAAACTTCCCACGCAACGAAAGGAACAAACTAGTAGTCGATCGAAGAACAAAGAAATCGCAAGCCGAAAAAAATAGAGATGAGACCAAAGATTATTGAAACCGGAAAAACCATCTTTATAGAGGTAAAACCACCACTATAAAAATAGTGCAAGTACAATTTAACCGTCAAGGATTACAACACCAATCCTAGACCCACATACAATATTTTGGTACAAAGAAAAAACCCCTAAAATATTGTATGAATAAACAAGCTAAGTTATACAACCTCTCTCATAAAAGAGCACACATGGCTATTTTTTTTCTCTTCTTGCTCGTACCAGCCCCCCACTCCATTTTTCCAAAGCCTATGCAAGGCTTTAAATATAAAAGTAAAGGCATTAAGTTAAAAACCAAACGGCCACCAAGACAAGTGAAAAGCCTCCCAAATGCAATAACTCCTAATCATCACATTTGTCTTTCCAAATGCTAATTCATGCACCTTAAAAAAACAACTTGGGCTAGACAATTTTGGGAAATAGTCCCAACATCTTCCATGTATAACCAAATTAAATATTTACATACAGAGTAATGACTTAATAATTAGACTGTGATTAGCAAATGGCACAGGTAAATACAAATTCGACTCATGTAAATATCATCTTAATAATGGAGTACACGATTGTGTAATTACACTCTCTTATCCAAATAGAGGTAATAGACCTATAGGGCAAGAAGGTATGTCCAACTGCCGTATGAAAGACACTTTAGTTGCTATGACATAAATTTAAATTAGGGTAAGGCTAATTCAATTTGTTAGGCCTCCCATAATTAACAAGCAAACAAATGGGGTTAGAAATTCAAAAATAATAAAAATAAATACCAAGTACACACTAATAGGAGCATGCACTTGTTGTAACATGCATAAAGAACATATTATGAAAAGAAAGTCACATTATATTCTGGTGCAGCCATATGGTAGATAGGGCCAATACTAGAGTGAGATATGGCCATGGTGCGGTCTTCTCCCCTAAACTATTTGTCATCCTCTCCTTTTCTGCCTTATAATTATTTCCTGCAATTGACACATTATCCTTGCACTTTTTATTCCAATGGCAATAGTCCCAAAATAATGTGCTTCCCATTCTCTTTGTTACTCCCATTAAGTTCTTCCTTGAACACAATATGAACTTGTCTAGCATGGTATTTATTCCTTTCCCTTCGAATTTCGTCACCGGAAAGACTTGCAAGGGATCAACCAAGTTCCTATAGATTCTTACGGTGGTCGAAGGCAAAACTTGGTGGTACAAGGTTTTGGCCGCTTGTCTTGTCGCCACGAACATCCCGTGCTTCACTTCTATTTTCTCGTAGACCTCCAAGCGCGGGGAATCCGAGAAAGCGCCATCGAAGAAATTGTTCTCATCGTGGTGGTTGTCGAATCCAATGGAGAAGTCATCATTTTGTGTGTAGCTGTGCGGGTTGTTTCCTCCTGCATATTAGTTGTCTAGTTGCGTATGAGCTTGATACAATTAATAATAATAATAATAATAATAATAATAATAATAATAATAATAATAATTTATAATAATAATAATAATAATAATAATAATAATAATTAGGAGTAATATATAATAATGATAATACTAATTTATAATAAAAAATTATAGATTTATAATAATAATAAAAATAATAGTAATTAATAATAATAATAAGTAGGAGTAATGTATAATAATAATAATAATAATAATAATAATAATAATAATAATAATAATAATGCCCCGGAGTAATAAAATCCTTACACTCATACCATGAACTTCATGTGTTAATGGATTCATGCTTGAGACATTTTCTATGGGAACTTCTTTGTAGTCTTCCATAAATGTCTGTTAATGAAAAAAGGAAACCTAAGTCAGTAGTCATGAGGGTCTTGTAATTAATGAACTTGTTTCACATAAAACCCTGAGTACCAGTTTACTAGTCTTCATAAAAAAAGGAGTAGAATATAATTATATTATGAAATCATTATTTTGTAATTTGAAAAATAGACTTTTCTAATACTGGCTCCCTTTCAAAGGTAATTCCTATTTTGAATTTAGATAATTTTAAAGAATGTGTGTTTTGCAATTGATTTTTTAATTTTACTCTTGTATGTGACGGACAATAGAATAAGATATGATGGATATATTATTAAAAAATAGATATGATGTGATATAGCTAAAATAAATATTTTGATTGAAAGTGAAAATGTTTTATGAGTAGAATTGAAAATGTAGTAATAATTAAAAGTTAATTTGATATGGTATCTGGGAGAAAAAGGAGTATTGTGTATTCCGCATAAAGTGTTTCGGTGCACCTTAGGTGTATGCTATTTTTGTAAACCTTTTCACACAAAAAAAAATTCAAATTTTTTTACTTAAAACACAAATATTTATTTAAGTAATAAGAATATACTTATTTTGCTTATATGTAGGTCTATATATGTACCATAAAATTTGTCTTCGTATAATGGTTTATACGAAACTTTAGTCGAGTTAAGTCAGTTATGCTTGCATTGCACGTCAGGAATTTGGAGTCAATTAATTTACTGGCGATATAATATAATTTGGAGTCTCAATATACATTTTCTTCGTGCATTCATATATACTCTCTCTTATCTTTGTTTGCATTTAGACTTTTACTTTTTTAAACTCTACATTGACTACAAATTATGGAAAAAGATATAGGGAATTGTGATATAAATTTAATATAAATAACTTCATTTTGAAACGGAGTTTTGAAATGTCATATTTTTCTAATTTATCTTTATATATAAATAAAGAAATTAAAAAGTCTTGCATTGAAAATCGTAAAAAGTAAATGAGAAGAAAGATATGGAATGTAGTCCTTGGCAACTTCTTTGCAAAGGAATTCAGTTTGTCTAATTAACTACCTGTAAGTATATTATGATGTGGTGTGTGGGGGTGCTTGAAAAAGTAACCATACATAACTAAGACCTTGGCCCATGTTTAGAAAAAAATATGGACTTTCTTTCCAAAAACATGCATCATGTCAAAATACTTACCTTCTCAAGGTCTTTCTCTTGCATGCCTACCCATCTCAAGTTCTCCACCGCCATTCTCTCCGATCTCAACCCCTCAATTGGAATGCTTAGCTGGTGATCTTCTCCGCCGGTCTGGTCTATCATATCCCGGAAGCTAATACCCAAATCTTGATCAAGTTGGCCCACGGAACCGTGTTGGAAGAAAGAAAACCCATCATCTGCATTATTATTAATATTATTCGTCGCGCCATACGACGACCCTCCAGCCCAAGCGTCGCCGTCCTCCTGATTCATCAGATCGTGCGACGCTTGGGCAACCGACAAGATTTCTTGAACAATATCCGGTTGTTGTTGGTGGTGGTAGCTGTTCATCTGGTGGTCGTCGTCTTGGTAGTTTGTCACGAATGCTGCCGATTTCGGGGGACCGCCGCCGTGGCGCAAATCCTGATGAACCTCCAGCTGTGGTAACGTGAAGCGGTGCTGCAACCTAGCACACTCCAAAGCTATGTCAACCTGCAGGCGGTGATGATGGATTCAATCAGCATATATAGGAAGTGAAATTTAAACTAAATAGTACTAAAATATATTGCATTTCCCAATGTAGTACTTGATTTTTTTATTTCCTATATAGTACTCCCTCCGTTCTCAAAAACACTTCCTCTTTCATTTTTTCCACTTCCAACAAAACACTTCCCCTTTCTATTAAAAAACCACTTTTACCCTTATTTTTTCCTATACTACCTATCACATCATACTTTTTCTCTAATAATCTATCCATCACATCTTACTTTTACCCATCACATCAGGGGCAAAATTGGAAATCAACTATAATTTAACACTTCCTTATTTTTGCCCACAAATCAAATGGGAAGGGTTTTTCCAAACGGAGGGAGTACTTGAATAATGTCTGGTAGCGGGAACAATGTCGAGTGATGGTGGTCATTTAGTTTGAACAATTTCCACTGGCTGTGGAAATTTACTTGAACAATGACATATAAACAATGACCAGTGGTACTACATTGGAAAATAAAAACATATGATACTACAATGAAAAATTCAGTATGTTTCAGTACTATTTAGGTAAATCTCGCGATATGGGAATAAGAATTGCAGGAAGACTTTTATTGTTATTAAATACTCCCTCCGTTCTACAAAACCATTCCTATTTTGACTTTGGGCAAAAATAAGGAAAGGGTAATTTTGGTTGACTTTCCAATTTTGCCCCTGATGTGATGAAAAAAAGTAAAATGTGATAGTTTGGTTATTAGTGAAAAAGTATGATGTGATAGGTAGGGTATGAAAAAGTAGGGGTAAAGTGATTTTTTAATAGAAAGTGGAAGTGTTTTGTGGAAAAAAAACGAAAGGGGAAGGGTTTTGTGGAACGGAGGGAGTAATAAAAGGAGTAATTTGTAGTAGTAGAATTGTGCTTTATATATATATGCATGAATACCTTTGAAGGAGGATAAGGCATGGTTGCAAAATGACTTGGGAAGCAAGATGATGATGATGAGGGGGGATGATTAGGCTGCAAACCAAATGCTTCATCGGATAAGTACTGCATCCATTTATCATCACCATTGTTGTGGCTGCTTGGGCCAGCAGGGTGATGGAACAATGGCGATTCATATTGACGAAGGGCGCCGGTCGCCATGGATGTGTTCGAGGATTGCGCCCCCGCCACCATTGCATAGTTTGTTGAGCTTTCCATCTCCTCGCTTCTTCCCTCTGACGAGTAAATATCGATGCTCGATGACCCATCCTTCCCCGTCGTTGGCGTCGCGGTGACGTAACGGGTGTCGGCCGCCGCATTCTGGGGCGTAGTAGTGGTCATACTCTTCTTGAACACCCGGCATAGCGCATAAGCGTCCTAAGCACAAGAAAGAAACATATTGAGACTTGGCACAACCACGTACTCTCTCCCTTTCACAAAACCCTTCCGGTTTTGACTTTGGAGAAAAATAAGGAAAATATAATTTTAGCTGACTTTCTAATTTTGCCCTTGATGTGATGGGAAAAAGTAAGATTAGATAGTTTGGTTATTAGTGAAAAAGTATGATGTGATAGGTAGGGTATGAAAAAGTATGGGTAAAAGTGGTTTTTTAATAGAAAGTAGAAGTGTTTTGTGGAAAGCAAAAAAAACGAAAGAGGAAGGGTTTTGTGGAAGGAGGGAGTACAATATAATAATTTATCTTAATAGGATTAAAAAATAATGACTTTTCCAATATAGGACCATATGTTTTTATTTCTCAATATAAGACCTTTGGTCATTATTAATTAATCATTATTTAAGTAAATGTCTATCATTACTGGACATTATTCCTCCGACTAAGACATTAGTTCTAGTCAGTGCAAATTTCACTTATTAAATGAGTACCTGTAATCCAGTTGGAATTTCGCACTCTCTTTCGTCCAAGCGATACTCATGCATGACCCAATCGGTCCGGGCCCCGTGCGGAGCTCTCCCTCTGTAATAGACCAGGGTTTTCTTCATCCCCACCGATCTCATTTGTGAATTTACTTTTCTGTCCTTCCCGGTTGCCTTCCAGTATCCCGCTTTGGTCGCTCGGTTCGTCCTAGATCCGTTCGGGTACTTCCGGTCTCGTGGGCTAAAGAAATACCATTCCATATCTTTGCTGGGCAACAATGACTTCCCTGCAAATCATGAAAACCAACATTCATATATCATGTTGGTTTTTTTTTTAGATTTTTTTTTAAATATGAAAGTTTTATTTTATTTTTATACCAATCTTTAAATAAAATGACGTGAAAGAACTTGAAATGTTGCTTCATTTTACGTAAAATGCAATTCGTTTAGGGACGTGAGGAGTATAAAAAAAGTCGTCTACTTCGTATAGAAATTCGTAGTACTCCGTAACTAGGGGTTAGGGTTCAACCTCTTTTACAAAAAAAGTTTATTTTAAGAAAAACGTTAAATGTATCACAATTTTAACTTCACTTTTAACCCTACCTTTTTATACACATTCACAAACATCCGATATTGTTCCATGTCTATAAGAAAAGTGGGGTAAAAGTGGTGTCAAAATTATGATTCCCCAAATATTACTCTTAATTTTATCAACCATGCTATACTTACACTAAGGAATGTAGTCTAAAGTTACATCATATATATACTAAATTTTGATAGTTCACAGCGACACAAAATACTCCTGCGATTAAAAATTTTTGCACTAATATTCTATACCTGTATGAATCATCATCCTAGTATCACACTGACACAAAATGAAAATAAACACTTGTAGTGTACAATTAAAGTACACATTTTGGAGTACAAATAGTATTAGAGTAATGTTAAGGATACACCAAAATGTGGTATCTCTTTTGTATACAAGCAAACACAAATACTTAATGTCTGTAATCACAGATACTAAGTATCTGTGTTTGCCTGGTGTGCAAATAGAGAACGCCATTTTGGCTTATCCCTAGATTTATTCTTAGCTTAATCACAATTCTATTGTAGGATACGAAAGCCTTCATTATACGTATAAGTATCTGGTCATTTGGAGGCTGACAAATAATGATGTCTTTCTTGTTGCTTTTTGACTCAAAGTATCTTCCTTAAGTACACATCTTTTTTGAGCTTTAAATAAGAGATTAAAAGATTGTAGGGACCATATATATATATAATACAAACTTCCTTTACTGTTAACTTACAATTAGACATAACACATAAATCAAGTTCCATTCTTTATTTCTTTACTTTTTCTTTTCCCCTTTAATTTTTTTTTGTTATATGTATTTTTCGGCGGGCGACTTCCGTATATGATTTTTGACTGAATAAAGCGCATTAAAGTTTTTGGTGATTTCCACAATCAGAATGTCTAATTCACCACGCGCTTCTATTTACGGAAATACAACTCCCTATTTAATTTATGCTCCTAAACTAATTAACTATCTACTACTTCATCAAACATTTAATTTGGTGCTTTATTTTACCTTTATTGTATGTAAATGGTTTGATAAAGGTAAAATAAGGATAGATTTCCTCATTCAAATAATGGGCATGATGAAAAAAGATTAAGGATTGATTTCATCCCCTCAAGCTTGATTTTTTGGTTTAATATTTACGTACACATGAGATAAATTAAGGGAGAAAGACAGAAATAGGATAAAAACATCCAAAATATATTAAAATAGGACTTCTATGTTTTTATTCCCGAAAATAGGACTTAAACTGCATTTATATTATCAAACATGGTCATGTATACTACAAAAAAAGTATAGTAATGTGCATATTTACAGTTTTACATTACCACTGTGCGAAATCTTATTTCGAAAAAAAACATTAAAGTCTTATTTTCGTACTTTTCTCTATGTTTTAGTCTTATTTAGGGTGATTTTAAAAAAATTAAATTGAATATAATTTTAAAAATTATTGATAAATAGTGGAGTTTCTCTTGTATGTAAATTATATTTTGTAATAGTAATTTATTCTTTATAAGTCGTATCATAAATACTAGTAACAATTATAAAAAAAAGTATTCTCTTTGTCATAGATCTATGTGTCAATGAGAATAAAAGAGAAGATATACTTTATTTGTTTTTCTAATACATTTTAGTTGAGAATGCGAGCTCGATAAAATTGTTAAAAATGCTGAAAATAAAATAAGATAAAAGTGTCATAGAAGCATGTAAATAATAACATTACCTTAGAAGAAAATGGATAAATAGACAACGTAATGGCGAAAAAGAAAAACTAGGCAAATAGTCCCTCCGTTTCTTAAAACGGTTCTTGTTTTGACTGTGAGGCAAAATAAGGAAAGTGTAATTTTAGTTGACTTTCCAATTTTACCCCTGATGTGATGGTAAAAGTATGATATGATAGTTTAGTTATTAGTGAAAAAAGTATGATGTGATAGGTAGGATATGAAAAGATAGGGGTAAAAGTGGTTTTTTAATAGAAAAAGGAAATGTTTTGAGGAAAACAAAAAAAAGAAAGAGAAAGGATTTTAAGAAACGGAGGAATCGAGTACAACGGAAGGAATACGTTGTAGTATCACATTTCAATTTAATGAATGAAATACATGATTGTTTGTTATTTCTTTATCTTTTACGTAAACCTATACAGAGATTTCATTTTTTAAATATTCATGTTCTCTCCATGTCAAAATGGAGGATTATAAGATAGCAAAACATGGTCTAAACCCTCAACTCCTGTGTATTTCTTAAATTGAAGTGCACCCTAAGATGACATGGACTTAGTTTCAAACATAAATCTAATCAATTTGGACGTTCTAATAAAAGGCTTAAGAACATATTTATATCTCTATAAACGTCATTTGTTGGGTTTAAGATACATTTAAAGTAGGGTTTTAAAATAGTTAGTTTATTTGTCTCTATGTTAAGTTCCTACTTAGATTTTCAAAGAGTTCATAAAATCATAAAAAATGCAATAGAGAATTATGTAAAGAGGGGAAAAATCATACGTACGCAACATATATCACACCATTAAACGTAAATTTTTGTTTTGAAACGCCTAAAAAAAAGTGAAACTTAAATTAAGAAGGAAGAGAATATGAATTAATTACTACCTAGACTTAAAAATTAAAATACTTCTTTACCTGAAATGTGACTTTTTTTATGTTAGAACAAAGAGAGTATTGGACACAAATAATTTGATAAAAGGAAAATAGTGATAACGTATAATGGCAATGTTGGGTTCTTTTTATACGGAGTGCATTATTATTTATTACTATTATGAATAATTGTTGAAATAATGATTGTTGAAATAATGAATTCCGTTTTGTGAAATTCTTCTTTATGGAAGAATCTGCTTGATTTACGTACAGCTGTATAATAAAATGAATAATCATGAAATTAATTAAGGAAATTAGGTAAGATACAAAAGTCACAAAAGAGTGCGTATTTCTCACTGTATACCTTTCTTGAAAGCCACTTCGAATTAGTAATAATAACTTTGGCCATAGGTCTTTTTCCCAATATAAGATAGAGTATATTTTAATCATTTTAATTAATTATTAGCGACTTCCAAAATATACTAAAATCCGATCATTCATTCTTTTTTTTTTCATTCATATTAACAAAATCAAAGTTTAAATATTTAATACCCCCCCCCCCCCCCCATATGACACTAGCTATCATTACAAGATGTAAAATGGACTTAAAAAATGTTGAAAACGTAAGTTACCTGGTAAATCCCAGGGTTCACATTTGTAAAGATCAACCTCGGGAATGATCTCGAGATCGATCTTACGCCCGTTGATCTTCCGCTTCAAGTAGTAGGCGACGAGCTCCTCATCGGTTGGATGAAACCGGAAGCCGGGTGGCAACGAGACCGGAGCCATTATCCAAGCTAATTAAGCTTTATGTAAATAAAGACTTAGCTTGCTTTGCAACTTGGGATAGAAAATTGAAGTTTAATTTGTTGCAAAGACAATAATAATAATAATAATAATAATAATAATAATAATAATAATAATAATAATAATAATAATAGAGAGAGAGAGGGAGAGAGAAAGGGGGGGGGGGGAGAGAGAGAATGGAGAAATGGAAAAATGAGGAAAAGGGAGGGGGAAGAGAGGAGGAGAAGGAGGAGGGGGTGATGTATAAGTAGTAGTAGTAGGGAGGAGGAGGAGGTGAGGTAAATGTGAAGTTTCGAGTTCCGATGAGAGGACAAAAAGAGAATGGTAGAAGCCAAAAAGCGCACAATACAATGAGAGAGTATGGTTTACAATCCACTTTAGGAACTTTTTCTTTTCATTAAAAAATTTGATATTTCACATCCAACTTGTGCTTTATTAGTCTTTCTTCTCAAGCTCTCATATATAAATATTAATATAATACTCCCTTCCTACCTCCAATATACTTCCTTCGTTCCACAAAACCCTTTCTCTTCTGTTTTTTTGCTTTCCACAAAATACTTCCACTTTCTATTAAAAAACCACTTCTACCCCTACTTTTTCATACCCTACCTATCACATCATACTTTTTCACTAATAACCAAACTATCACATCTTACTTTTTTCCATCACATCAGGGGTAAAATTAGAAAGTCAACCCAAATTACATTTTCCTTATTTTTCCCCAAAGTCAAAACAGGAAGGGTTTTGTGGAACGGAGGGAGTAATATTTCTATCTCTCCCTCAAAATCTTTTTCCTTTTTTTCGTTCGTTCAAAAAACTTTTCTTACTCCCTCCGTCACTTTTATCCATTCTAATTTTTAGTTTACCAATCACATCACATCATTTACTATCAATCTATACATCAAATCCTATATATTTTTATCTATCACATTGTCTAAAGATGTTTTTTGAAATTTAACACCAATATACACCCAACTCAAATCTATTAAAAATTAAAATATCGCATGTTTTCAGGGATGGAGGGAGTATGAGTTAAAGGGTAATTTACATAAATAAGACTAAAAATAATGACTTTCTCAATATAAGACCATATGTTTTTATTTCCTAATGTAGACCATTAGTCATTATTTAACTAAATGTCCAATATCACTTGGACATTATTCTTCTCACTAGTCATTATTAAGTCCTATTTAGAGAATAAAAAAGCTTAAGTCCTACATTGGGAAATGACTTATATATGTTTTAGTCCTATTCAGTACAAATTTCACTTACTTAAACTCTATTGATTGTATTTATTTCATATGCAAGTAAAAAATATTGGAAAATGAAAAATGTGTTGTTAAAGTATATTTAGAGTGGAGAGATAGATGGATTCTAAGATGCATATTTCAATCTATCGTCCTTTAATGGAAAATATGGGAAAAGAGCAATGTTTATTTTTGGCAAGAACAATAAATGTATGTGAATTGTATTTTAGAGTTTAGAAAAAGCGAGAAGAGAAACTCAAATATGAGTGTCCATCACAGACCACTAGGTTAGTAGATGTTACTCCTTTTGTGATCGTTTATGGCGGTGCTTCTACGTGCCATCAATATTATTTATTTTAGGCCTCGTTTGGTACACGGAATTCAAACAATGAAATTGGAATTGAAGACTTCAATTCCAATTCTCGTGTTTGGTATCACAAAAATTATGTGGATTTGGAATTGGTAGTGCAAAAAATGAATTGACTTTGGTGAATTCAATTTTATGGAATTGAATCCGATGAAATTTTAATTCCAATTCAATTCCAATTTTATCAATTCCAATTTCATCAATTCCATGTACCAAACGGACCCTTAGTGTAATTTGAAAAATTATTTGACAAATGGTATTATAATACGGAGTAATCATTAAAGAAGTATGATGGTGCAGAGTGCACACTTTGTTGAGTTTGCTATGGTAAAAGTCTCATTTTAACATGGGTCCTAAGGGAAACGCGCTCCCTTGGCGGAGGTTCGAGGGCAGCACCCTCGAGCAGGATTCAAGTGGCGACCGTCCCTGCGGGGTCCAGGGAGCAGAGCCTCTGGCTGGGGTCGAGATGCTATGTTATTTTGGACAAGGTTCTATGTTAAAAATTCATTTCAATTTTTTATTTTTGAATTTTCCTTAAAGGAAATTTTTGGAAAAAGATAGCGTCCGTTTCTCTTAAAGTTCACGCGAGGGGATGCGTGTTTTAGATGGGAGACGCGACCGCATCTTTTCTTTGCTTCAATTCCGTGGCTCTATAAATCCCACAAATCTTTGGTCAAGAAAACAGTTCCAAATTCGCATCAATTCATACATGTTCTTGTCAATTTTGAGTTTTATCCGATTGAGTTTTGAATTGGACAACGAAAATAATCAATCTGAAAGTGTTACACGACTCTCAAATTGATCCGTGTTATCTTCGTTATCCCTAACAATCAATCCATCCAAAGAAGACATTAGCTTCAAGTAAGAGGTAGCGATACAAACATTAAGGGACCAAGCAGGACAATTTGTAATTTGTATTTGTAAATTTGTCTAGAATAAGATTGTGAAAGTTGTAGAGTAATAGTTTTACTCCGGGTGGAAGTGAGGCCAGAGGTTCAGACGATAACATCATGGCATTGGTAGACCGTGGAGGACGACGAAAATGATGGTGATGACCGGTGGTGGCACACAATCGAGAAAGAAAGAGAGTGACGCCGAACTGAATCAAGACGTGTGATAAAACAACTGGTCAAAAAAGCGAAAGGGGAAACACTATGGTAGCAATCCTCTATAGTGTTTCGTATTAATAAAAAAATCAAGTCTGAATAAAACTAGCCACCAGCCAGGCTTTTAGATCTGAAAAATGGTAAAACATGTTAGAAATCTAAAATGATAAAATAGGCCCAAAAATAAGAAAATTGTAAATTTAATGGGCTAAACACCATAATCAGAGACCCGTAGCTAAAGTTATGTCTTAAACAGTGTGGGGACCTAAAATGCTTCAATATAATTTCTTCCTACCCTTGCGCTTATCTTGCTTTTCATGGTAAAGAAGCGCCAAGTTAGTCAATCTGATAGCTCAACATTGCCCAGATCACTTGCTCCTGCATCAGAGAGGCTAGGGTTTTGAAGAAGGAGACCTTTGCTCTGATATCATGATACAATAAGATAATAATTGGTCGAGTTTATTATACTAATACCCCTTGTAATTTACTAAATATGCACTGTATTGTTACCCCTCATGGTTTCAAAACTAATCTTGTTGCCCCTCATGGTTCTATTATTCCTATGTTAATGAAACTCTGGACTAAAATCATCATCATAGCATATGTGAATAGCTCCGCAGTCCTCTATGGTTTTGGAAATGGGCACCAATGCTCCTCTCTTTTTTCTTTTTTGCTTTTCTTATTTCTTCTCGTTTTTCATAAATGTTTTTTAAAACTATTTTCATAATGTTTTAATAATCAAAATTTTTGTGTTTGAAATAAAAAAAATAAATAATAATAATAATTTGTTAGGGACAATCACTGGAGACAACCTTAGTAGGCGCATCTAGGGTTTCATGCGCAGGGAGAAGGGAAGTGGACGGGAGAAATAGTAGGGAATTATTCTAACTAAACTATTCTTTATTATTTTCCTTGCTTTGCTTTTTGGCATTAAGTCATATTTATAGTGAACAAACCCTAATCCTACCCTGTCGCTTCAAGAAAGGCATCAAGGGAAAGAACCGAAAAAATAATACTTGATGGAGCTTATAATTCCACTCACCTAAGAAAATCTAAAGTACAAATAACGGTATCAATTAAATAAATTATTATTAACAACATAATCCTTGCATGTTTGGGGTGGCCCAACGATCCTTCGTGAACGCCTCACCCCCGTAGGAGAGGGGGAACAATCATATTCGTCGTGGACTAAGTGCTCCCAGGCCGTATCAACTCCCCAGGTGTTGGAAAAAGCCTTGTCCTCAAGGGAAAGGGTAGGAAAGTGTTCTCAAAGCATACTCATAGGTTCCCATGTAGAATCGTCGTTGGACCCTTCGGACCAGCGAATCAATCATTGCTCTTGAGGCTCACCATCAACGAGCACTATCTGACTGCGAAGGGTAGCCACCGGAATAGAGATTGGGTGGTTCAGGAAAACTTCCGTGGGCCATGTTGGGGATGGTGTGCCGGTTCACAGAGCCACGAACGGCCGGAGGAGTGACACGTGAAACACATTGTGGACGCGGAAACCATCCGGTAAGCGTCGATGATAAGCCAAAGGCCCGACGCGCTCCAATACCACGAAGGGGCCATAGTAACGTCAGGCAAGTTTAGCCGAATTGGGTTTGGAAACAGAATGCTGGCGATACGGTTGGAGTTTAAGAAGCACCAAATCACCCACCTGAAACGAGACGTCTTGCCGATGCAAATTAGCTTGAGCCTTCATGCGTTGCTGCATTTTGCGAAGGTTGGCCTTTAATTCCTTTGAAACAGCCACCTGTTCAAGTAGAATCTCCTTAATAGCCGGTACCTTCGAGCGGACAGAGAGAGTGGCAAACAAATGTGGCGGTTCACGACCATAAAGATCTTGTCAAAACAAGCTATCTAATGATATAAGTGTCCTTAGAAACGTAATTAGGAAACTTTATAAATTATGTGTCATTAGATAGTGTCCTTATGTCCATGTTCACGACCACCTAGCCTGGGTGCGTTGAAACTTGTAAGTAAGGCGCCAAAGTGATAGTATTTAGATAAGCGGTCCACAACAACGAGTATGACGGTGTAGCCACGCGATGTAGGTAGACCGGTAATGAAATCCATTAAGGCGGAGTCCCACCGGCCGCTGCGTAGAATATTTGGTCGCCTAACACGGCACACATGCTATAATAAAAGCCCGTACATCCTTCCGCATGCCCGGCCAATAAAACACCGCCGCTAGACTCCAAAAGCTATGGTGAATCCCCTGGTGACCCGCAAGAGGAGTGCAATGAAACTCGGTCAGAAGCAGCTCACGAAGGGGGGAATCGGGGCTAAGATAGATTCCATGTTTGTAACAGAGCACCCTGTCCTTAATAGTGAATGTAACGCCCCAAAACATACCCTAGAATTATTAATGAATAAATAATCAATTAATCAAATTTGTTTTGATTAAAATAAATTATTGTTGGGCTTTGGGCCGATATGAAATGTGTTTTGACATCCAATATAAAAATCTGGATAAGTCTCATAGAGATAAATCTAGTATGTGGACTATTTGTGTGGTCTTGATTAAGAACCTGAGTACAGACCCAAATCAAGAGTAAATAAAGAATTTGTTTAGAATGTAAATATTGAAATGATTTCTTAAAATAAATCATGAGAATAATTGATATGAATTAAATGAGAGAACCTTTTATGAGAAAGGTAAATTAAACCAATTTTGACTCTGTCAGAGTCAAACACCCAAAAATATGATGTCGGAAAAAGTGTTACAAATAAATATAAAAATTATATCATTGGATAGAGTTTAACTGTACGATCGCAACGGTGCAAACAGAATTCAATTCGGAGAAAGTTGGACCAAAAAGTGTTTCCCGACTGGGACCAAATTAGTCCCAATCAGGGACTTACGTTTAAAATCTGTAGGAACCGCAACCCCCTCCACTGAGACGCCGAAACAGGAACGGATACATCATCACCTTGGCCTTTTCCTCCATTCTTTTGCTATATAAGAAACCCAATTTCACCATTTCTTCACCATTCTTCATCAAATTTGATCTGAGAAATAGCCTTGAGTATGGAGAACGCAGTGGTGCTGTCAATTTGGTGTGAGGTCGCTAGAGTTGAGAGCTATCATCGTCGGAAGTTTCGCCAGAAAATTTCCAAAACCTTCATTTACCTTCGAGGTAAGCCCGTAGATATATCTAGTGATTAGAATGTTCGTATAGATCGTTTCTACGTTCATAAACGGTCGTTTGGTTGAGTTTTGTGTTTGATATGCTTGAAGAACCAAGAATCACAAACCATTAAATTGATGTTAAAACTATGAACTAATGATGCCAAAATGATCTATGAACTTTGCAGAACATTTCTATATAGTTTAATCGAAGTTTGAAAACTAAAAATGGAATTTTTGAAATTGGAGTCGCGAGGTAAAAGACGATGAACAGTGGTTGAAAAGCAACTGTCGGATCGATCCTCTGGGAGTGGTTTTTCACATCATGGATCAATCCAGCCGCTGGATCGATCCCCCGAAGTTTTGATCCGAAAAGTTGCCCGAAATTGCTATTTTTGATACCAATTAATTATGATTATTTTAAGGATGATTCTTTACAATAAAAATGATGTTTTTAACAAATAAAAATGTTATGTGATGCATGACGGTAAGTTCGGGTGTTAACACTCAAAACTAGACCGTTATTTGTTACCAATTGATATGTTGATTGATGATTATGATGAATGATTATTGTGGATGATTATGAATGATGAACTTACTGATTAAAATTATTATTTATGATTCAACCATGAGTAAAATAAATATATTGATAATTATTAAACGATTTGTATTGTTAACGGTATCTAGTAGAACTCTAAGATATATCCATTAGTTAATTGATGTTAAGGCTATCTAGAAGACCTCTAGAATAGATCTTGTATTAGAATAGACATATGAAAACATGAATATTTGATAAATTAGATAAAAATGTATAAACAGGATTCGTAGACCAAACTAGAGGATTACTCGTTTGGGAATGTCTAATCCAATGTTGATCAATTGCTATATTGTTGTTGCTTTAACCGACTACAGTTAAGTGTCCGAATCGTTTGCCTTAAACTAGTGATAGTTTAAGTGTCTGATTGCCTTAACTGACTACAGTTAAGTGTCCGAAATCAATTGCCTTAAACTAATGATAGTTTAAGTGTCTGATCAATAATTGCCTTAAAAGAATCTGGTTATGGAAGTTATGATTTGGCCTTAGACTAAGAATAGCTAAGAGCATTATTATGATTTGGCCTTAGACTAAGAATAGCTAAGAGCATTATTATGATCTGGCCTTAGACTAAGAATAGCTAAGAGTGTTGTTATGATCTGGCCTTAGATTAAGAATAATTTAAGAGCACTATTGAAATAGTATCTGAATTGAATAAAATGTAATGATATGAACTGAACAATACCAAAACTGTGAATGTCTAAAACGAACATTGTGTGCATGATATCAAAAGATTCGATTATGAATTTAGATTCAGTTTATATGGATGTTCGACGCATTAGATATGCTTACTCAGCTTTACCGCTGAGCTTGTAGTGTGTTTTATTTGCTACACGCAGGTAAACAGAAAGATTAATGTGATCCTGGCGGCAGATGGGGCGAGATTGTCAGGATGGTTGTGACAAGTTTGAAATGATTTATGATATGTAAAAATTAAATTCGCTTCTACAATATTGTTGAATACTCCGTACTGTATGTGCTATGAAAAATATTATTGTGATAAATAAAAGTGTTTGAAAAGTTTTAAATTTTTACGATTACCAAGTTAAATACTTTAGTCCGAAAGGGGCTGCAGACCTGGATGGATTAGGGTGTTACAGTGAACTCCAAGGGTGTCGTGCTTGCTTGGATGTTGGCCTCGAATGCCAAAATATCTTTACTCCATTTTTTTCATTATATAAACGGACCTTCTTTACTCCATCCTAACTCATTGCTATAATGTCACTCTCACTAGTGAATGCATTTCATTTTCTTTGGTCCATAAAAATTTTGGTAGCATTTCACAATGGTTCTCCAAGTGCACGATGTAATGTAGTTATAAATGCACTCGAAGAACGCATTTGGGAAATGTCAAACAAAAACAATGATGGAACAAAGAAAAAGAATTAGATTCACCACCTAAGTGAGAGAAGGAGTTCAAGAACAGTGCCAAACTGAGAGCTATTTAAAATTTACTTCAAATGAGTAAATTTTAAACGGGTATCTAGGTCAGTCCATTATATGTTTGTTCCATATATAGTATAACATCTTATATCGTGTTGCATCAAACAAACAATAATTAAATAATATGTTCCAATATATTTTAAAATAATTTTATGTCAAAAAGTAACACAAACACACAAAAAAATTAAAATTTAACTTTAATATCACAATGTCACATTTCAACTAAGACATAAACATAAAAGAAATTCAAGTATCTAGTTATTTAAGTAAAACATTGAAATTAAATTTCAATATCACATTTTATAGTCATGCACAAATTAAACATAAAAGTAATTAAAAATAAAATTTATGATTTTAGAAAAAGAAAAAGAAAAAAACCATTGAGTTATGCAACTTCGGTGACAATGGCTTGAAGGCGCCGACGCGTGGAAGTGACAATGCATGAAGGTGGTGACGGAAAGGCAGCGGCAGGGACGACTTGTGGACGGAAACGACGACTTGTTCTCAAATGGAGAGTCCTCAAATGCCCCTATAACGACGATGAAGAGGTGATGGTGAGGAAGTGGAGGGGAGGACGTCGACGGTAAGGCAGCAGTGACGGCGAGGAAAGTCGACGGCAACGAAAGGAGGGGAGGACAGCAAGGGTGAGAGATTTTTGACGAATGCGTAAAGGATAAGGGTTGCTGTCTGGTTAGATTTGACAGGGTTATTTGCATCGGTTATTACCAATAACTGATGGAAAAGGTATTTGCATCAGTTCTTACTAATAACGTAACCAATTCAAAAAATAAGTTGTAGGCAAAACTTAAGAGTCGTTTGTATCATTTTTTAGGTAACCCATGCAAACAAGATAGTCGTTTTAGCAGTTTTGAAAATGAAGAGGTAAAAGGATAAATTATGTTTGAAAGAGTAAAAGAAAATAAGTAGGGATAGAAAATATTAAGTTATTTTTCCTCATCATTGTTCACCTCAGATGGGGTGAAAATTTTATTTTTCTTTCACCTATTGTATCCAAACAAGAGATGGAAAAAATAAATTTATTTTTTCTCGTCAATATTTTACATCCTTATTTTATTTCCTCCATCAAAATGTATGTAAACAGTGGGTAAGGGAGGGATATTTTTGTGTTAAATTTTCAAAAATATCTTTAATGTGAGGGGTAAAAGTAGAATGTGATAAATAAATTATTAATGAATAGATATGATGTACTATAACACCCCAACCAACATAACCCGAATACCCATGTCAGTGAACCAGATTGCTACTAAATGGGTATCCAAACATTACTTATTTTCAAAACAATTCAAAGAAATACTTCAAAATATAATTTCAAACTTTCATCGAAGCTATTAAAAATAGTGTGAAAGCTTAAGTTATTATGAAAACAAATTTGGGATTCAAGCCCAATAAAGTAATAAGTTATTAAACAAAAATTAATGAAGTAATAATCCTCGAACACATCCACGCACATCCCTTGGCCCTCAACGTCCTCTAGGATTGGTTATAGGTTCATCGTGATCTTTGTTACTTACGTGTAGCAAAAGAACAAAACTCTACATGCTCAGCATTGAAGCTAAGTGAGAAATACCTAACATTTAGTTATACATATAGACAACCTCACTAGTTCATAACATCACACGTTATCATGCATATAAGTTCATCATCATTATCAACATATATAGCTATTCAATTCATAAACAATATCAACAATATAAGATATTATGCTCTCGTTACTTTAGTCAACTAACTTACTTTGCTCGTAACCCATTCTAGGTTTAAGCTTATACTAATTCTGACTTACAGACTAGACTCATGACCTTTCTCTTTGGAGCCAAGATCAAGCTCAACCAACTCGGGAGTTCCTCATTGGGTGGATGATATCCGTGTCCACTTCGAAACGATAGTTTATAGATCCCCGTGCTCATGTTTGTATCCGAATAGCCATTGGACCCAGCATGTGCCACACGGCTCTAACCTTTCTATACTTATTGCACATCTTGCCTTTAATCCTTTCAAATCAAATCCTAGAGTTCCTCTAGGTTCATATGTTTCTTTAGTGACATATTACATTCACAAGTGCATATCACATAAGCTAAGCATAATCATGTCGAACGTAAACAAACATGAACAAACATCAACCTAGCACTGGGGGTCAGCATTCATGCTTACCGTCATGTAACATACAAGGTATCTGAATAAGTCCTTGTCACGAAAATAGACTTACGAATAAACTCTAGGTTCCAGAAGGTACCTAGTCCGGTACTAGGGTACCGGCACGGTACTTGGGTACCGTCTAGGTGGTACCTGGAACTGGCTGAGACAGAGTCCGCCAGCAACAGATGGCCTGTGACAGTAGCCAGCTACCGTCCTAGCAGTAAGGCCTACCATCCGTGTGTTACCTTGGTATCGAATGGTCGCAAGTTCTGCCTACGTAGAATGTCCTGTGGTCGTAGCATAGTACCGTCCTAGCAATACGGTCTACCATCTAACGCGGAATCCTGTTCTGCACCAGCCGAATTCCAGCAAAAATCTAACAGAAGTTTCATATAACTCAATACCAATACATTCCTAATTCAATTCCCAAATACTCTCTAACAATACCATGATTATAACCGTAACAATTCATGCATTCTAACCCACAACCTACCAATAATCTAATCGAACTACCACACGTAGGGTTTTACACAAATCAACCGTAATGATTCTACAAACCTCAGATTCAAACATATAGATATAACTTAGTGTTAGATGTACACGTACTCACCTCGAATTTGTCGATCGATTGACTATGTAGAACGAATCTAACGAACGACGGTGATGGCACGACTTCTCTTCTTCCTCCTTGTTCCTTCTCCTCTTATTCTTCTTCTTCTTCTTCTTTCTTCTCATGTGCGCCGTTGCTGTGTGTGTCAAACGGAACAGAGAGAGAGAGAGGAAGTTACGTAAATATGGGGCGTGTGGCATGGTTTAGGTGCTTAGGATAGTATTTATAGATATGAGGTTTTGGACTCCGTAATTACATAACGTACCTTGATTAAAATACACTTTTTGGGCCAACTTGCTCTGAATTTAAATTTGTTTCCACCGTTGGATTTGTCTCGTCAAACCTTACACAACCCTATAAACTTTATATTTAATTGAAGAATATTTATAATTAACTCCGGGTCCGTCTCAGATATTAATTAATTATTTTTAATTAATTAATTCTGATAGGCTGGGTTTGAGGGCGTTATATGTACTCCCTCTGTCCTACTAAACATTTCGACTTTCCCATCTTACGCGTCTCATAAAATACTTTAATTTCTCCAAAGTGGGCTAAAATACCCCTCTTTAGTCTTACCTTCCCACATCATGTTTTTTAATTACTTCATCCCAGTATTCTTATATATTCATTAATGTGAAACATCACTTTTGAAAAGTACCCTAAGGGCATTTGTGGAAGGTCAAACACCAAAATACACCTAACTTAAATCACCTAAAAGTCCAAACCGGAAAACTTTAATGAAATGGAGGAAGTAACAGTTAGTGTAAAATGTGTTTCTTAATAGAAAGGAAAAAAATATTTAGGGACAAAAAAATGATAGAAGAAATGTTTTTAAGGACGGATGTAGTATGAGTTTCTATAATAAGAGTTTAAGCTAATGATCACATAAATAGAAAAAAATAACTAGTCATACACACATCGCAACATAACTTAACCAAAACTCAAAAGACAATTACTAAAATCATAAATAATCTTGTCACTAATGATAATAATAATAATAACAACAACAACAACAATAATAATAACAATAATAATAATATACTTATTATTATTTTTATTCGTGTTGTTATTGTTGTTGTTGTTGATATGTTTATTATTAACCAACGAGTGGTTGCACAGTTGGCAGCGCAAAGTTGTGGTGACCTTGAGACTTCCTATGGAATCAAACCCCACAATCTCATGAGAGACTTGTGGCCTTCGTCCCTAAATCCAATCAATCAAGATTAGTTGGATTTCGCAAAAGGCGGGTCCAAAACACTTGTGGTCTAACTAAAAAAATATTTTCATCACCGTCATCATCATGAATGCCAATAAAACATGAAAAAATAAAGTAAATTCATACTTAATAAAATATAAACATTTCTTATATCCCTAAACCAAAATTTAATCACCTTTATAGAGTTAACATAGAATATAATAAATCTTAAATTGTTAATAATTTAGTAAGTGTTTACAACTCAATTTATTTATTTGTTCATAAACTTTGACTATAAATTGTAAAAAAATAATAAGACACTTGGGCTAAACCACATTAAAATATTGAATCCAATCGATTAGTTAGTTCAACTCAAGAGCTTAGATATCGATTATTTTGCTCTTGAACTTCCGATGTGGGATGACACTCTAACACTCATCCCTCCCAAGTGGACAACCGGGCCATTTTGAATCTAACCGGTTGACCACTTGCAAATGAACTCTCATTCCCTTGATTTTTTTATTTGAGCATCAACACCTAAAGGACCACAAGCCGCTGGGTATGGACTTCCATACGAGCAACCGTGTTAAACAAGCCATAGGCCGTTGGGTATACACTCCATACGAACAACTGGGCTAAAGACTATCGGACCGCTAGGAATGATTCCGATCTGGGATGCACTCTAACATGTGAACAAACCAATTCCACCAAAAGCTTAAGCTTGTGGTTGTGGCCCAGGAATGATTGTTATATACTCTAACGCGCCCCCTCAAGTGGACAATCGGGCCATTTTGAATCTAACCAATTGACCACTTGCAAACAAACTCACATTCCCTTGAATTTTTTTGAGAGCCAACACCTAAAGGACCATGAGCTGCTGGGTATAGACTTCCAGACGAGCAATCGTGTTAAACGGGCCACAGGCCGTTGGGTACATACTCCATACGGACAACTGGGCTAAAGACTAACGGGCCGCTAGAAATGAACGTTTAGACGGAGACCTTGTTTAATTGTAATATAAAATTTAATTTAATTGTGTTTAATTTAAGACGATGTAGCTTGATATATTAAACTTTTATATGGAGTAACATTTATTTTTATAAAATCACACTATAATTATACTACGTATTTATTAATGGGGAAATTGTTTAGAAAGTTGAACAAAAAGTTAAAATGTATAAATGTTTGAAACATTTGCAGTAAATAGCACTAAAACTTAAGTCATTTCCCTAAATAGCACTTAAACTGTTTTATTTTCTAAATAGCACTTAATAATGCTCATAATGTCCAATCACATGAATTTTTTTTTCGGGGATGGATGGAGTGTATTTACAATACAGTTGCAGTTTATAAAATAATATTCAATCAACTTGGACAAAAACTATACAAACTTGCTATTTGTGTATTTAAATTTTTATTTTTTAATTACTTAAAATTATTTTATTCACCTTGAAAAGTGCACAAATGATAAGTTTGTGAAATTTGTGTCCAGAGTAATTGTTTGTGACTCTGATATATATATATATATATATATATATATATATATATATATATATATATATATATATATATATATATATATATATATAACACTATTATTATTTATTTTCATATTCCATTGCATGTTACCGTAATAATTAATTATTTTACTCTAATTATGATTATTTATGTATTCCCTATATATAGAGATGAAACTTTCATTATCCAAAAGATCAATTATTATCAAATTGTATCATGGTATTGGAGCAAGGGTGTCTCCCTCTCCAAAAAATAGTGTGTGTGTGGTTAGCAGCTGCCACTGATTCCTTCTCTTTCTCTCCAAAAATTTATGAGCGTGCCTAACAGCCACCGTCCTTAATCCCACTCTTTGTCCAAACAAAATCGTGTGCGTTATTGATGAACTAGAAAGTTAATTACATTTGTTTATGTTTCTTTTAGGTACAGTTCAAGAGCGTAGAAAGCGATAAAGAAGTAGTTAGAGAACATGTCACAACGAGAACACTCTCCTTGCTATATGTTCAAACTTAAAAAAATTCATTCTTTCACTAGATAGGTTTTAACCGAAACATCATCTATATAAACTTCCAAGCTATAAAATGGTTTGGTTTTAGTTTATTTATGCTAAGGTTAATTGGAAACTGCAATTTTAGAATCAGAGCTTGCGTGGCCGGCCTATATATCCCATGTATTGTAGTAGAGATACCTGATTCGATGCTTCCACGATCGACCCTCTTAATACGTTAGAATCTATTGATGTATTTTTATACGTTAACCAACCGTGTGGCCGGGGAAATTAATTAAATACATTTTCATTCTTCGTTCTACAGTTTGTTTATGGAAACGAATTGGCGGCTTTCTTAACTGCCAATGAAGAATCTTTATTTCACTTGGTGCTTCGACTGCTTCCTATGCTCAAATGTTAATCTTTTCACACTTTTTATTAGGTGAGATAGGGTTTTTTTATTTTTCCAAAAAATTCAATTCATTCATGATATTTTTTATATATAAAGATCTATAAAATAAGCGTGAACAAAAATTAAAATATCCAAAAACTTTTTTATTTCCATTTTTTATTAAAAGAAAAAATATCTTCACATTCATTTAAAACCTCCCCTTTAGGCTTTTACCCATATTACTCATTTACCAACTATACTCATCACATCATATTTATTCATTAGTGTATTAATCTATTTATTATATTTTTTCTTACCCTATAATAAAATAATACTCAACAAAATTAGAAAGTAATACCAAAATTACACTTTTAAATCTCATATTTTTAATGTTGGAAAGTTTTATGAGAGGGATATAGTACTTTTATACACATACCATGAAGAATATTATCATAAAATATGATAACTAAAATTTAATCTATAGTAACCTCTTCGTCTCAGCATATTTGCCCAATTTAACCTTTTCGAGTTAAACTAGATGAACTTTGAACTTTAATTAAATAGATTTTTGTAATATATATTAATATGAAAAGAATTTTATTAGATTAATATTCTTGAAAACTTTAAAAAAATTATTTCATTGTACTCATATCAAATAGAAATTGAGAGTAATTAAAAGTCAACTTTGTCTAGGTTAACTCGAAAAAGTTAAACTAGACAAATAATACACTCAGACGGAGGTAGTAGTATTCTTAATCAGACAATAAAGTAACTTACAAAATTACGGGAGATTTATCTTGTTACAATTATATTTCCATCCGTTTACTAAAACATTTGCTCTTTCATTTTTTGCTTTTCCAAAAGCATTTCACCCTTCACTTTAGATCTCTAACATACCCCCAACCCTAATTTACTATTCGCTCGATTTGCTCAACACCATATCCTCCAATAAAAGTTTTGTTTCTCTCTCTTCTCTCAATCATATCTTCACCCACACTTTCTCCCTTCCAATCCATTCTTCTATGGCTACCTCCCCTCCTTCTTCATATCCGAGCATGATATGCCTTCTTTTCGCTTGCTAACTGACAGCGATGAGCAAGGCCCTCGCCCTAGTTGAAGTGGTCATACATCGTTACACAAGTGAAAGGTATGCGGTGGATCTTGATGGGATGGAGATGTCCTTGCAAGAGATTCATATCTGACACCGATCCTTCATGAGACTACGAGAAAATTACCTCAAGGGTGACCGTCAGCCGGATGAAGTTGAGTGGGGGTTAGATCTGGAAGAAGATAATTCAGAGGTGGAATCAATTACCACTGAAGAGATTTGAGAAATGACTTCGAGTACAGAGATTTTCTTTACTAAACCATCTAGAAGTCCTTTAAAACTTCTACGATTTAGAAAGAGTAAAGTCCTTTAATGTTTGGTCAGGCCTGTAACATTTAATGTTTAATGTGTGAAGGTGCGTGTGTGTTTGTTCCTGTGATTGATCAAACTTGATTGTGTTAGTCTCATGGTGTTGGCTAATCTTTTGGTAAAATAGAATCCCAAATTTGTTAGGTGTTTTACTAGGTAAAAACCTCTATTTGTTAGGAGAGGTTTATTTTATTTAGACTTTTAGAGTTGCTGCAGTTTTCAAGGTTGACACAAAAGATGTTGCAACACACTGTTCAGTATATAGTTCTTGGAGGCCTAAAATTGCATGAGGTTTATAGTTCAAAACCTTGAGAGATGTTTTCCATAAAATTGGAAAAGTCACTACATGGACTAAAACAATCTGGCAGAATGTGGTATAATCGTCTCAGTGAATATCTGCTCAAAGAAGGATACAAAAATGATCTAATTAGTCCATACGTTTTCATCCGTAGATCTAAATCAGGCTTTTCCATAATTGCAGTATATGTTGATGATTTAAACATCATTGGAACTTCTGATGAAATAGAAAACACTGCAAAATATCTCATGAAAGAATTTGAGATGGAAGATCTTGGGAGAACAAAATTTTGTCTTGGTCTTCAAATTGACCATTTGAAAGACGGAATATTCATTCACCAGTCAAATTACACGAAGAAGGTTCTGAAGTGGTTTTATATGAAATGCCATACCTGAGTGCTATTGGATCTTTGATGTATCTAGCAATTCAAACAACACTCGACCAGATATTGCATTCTCAGTGAACTTGTTAGCCAGACACAGCTCGACCCCAACTAGGAGGCATTAGAATGACATTAAACATATTTTGCGATATCTAAATAGTACCATCGACGTTGGTTTATTTTACCACAAAGGTGCCAAGGCCACTCTTATTGGATACGATGATGCAGGATATTTGTCTGATCCATAAAAGGAAAAATCTCAAACAGGATATATGTTTACTTATGAAGATACCGCAATATCATGGAGATCGATGAAGCAATTTGTGACTGCCACATCATCAAATCACGCGGAGTTGATAGCTCTCTACGAAACAAGTAGAGAATGTGTATGGTTGCAATCAATGATCCAACATATCCAAAGCGAGTGTGG